>RJWT010043451.1:0-12015 GCA_004365215.1 Cuniculus paca
TGCTGAGAGTGTCTCTGACAAAATGTGTCTCATGAAGTGTGACCACTAACCTGATATGTCAACTTGATTGAATTAAGAAATTCCTAGCAGATTAGCAAAACACATTTTTGGGCATGTCTGGGTGGCCCATGGAGATGTGATCTTGTGTACCCATTGTCCCTGTTCCCATTACTGCCTGTCACTACTCCCCTGCTCTGTTTCCAGCCACCACAAACTAAATATCCTTGCTCCATCATACCCTTCACCATGTTTCTGACTTGGAACCAGCAGACAGAGCATGCATTTACCAAAGCATATATTTGATTTCTTATTAAAACACCACATAAATGGATGCTTTAAGAAATCTGATAAAGGGCCGGGGATATAGCTCAGCAGCACAGCACCTGCCTGGCAAGTGCAACGTCGTGAGTTTGATTCCAAGTTCCAAAAAAAAAAAAAAAATCTGATAAAATGGCAAAGCAAATGGTCTCCGTTGACTTTATGCTGAATAAACCTGGAAAGAAAATAAAATTGTTCCCATAATAGTACCATGGAAAGAATAAAACACAGTTGAAAAGCATGAATGAAATTACAAATAGTAAAGTTTTAGTGTAAATATTAAAAGCTGTAGTAAATTAAAAAATAATGTAGCCACTGAAAATTACCTCTTAAAATAATCAGGTTCAGTTACTGATGAAAATGTAAATCAGAAGTTGCTCTCATTTCTTTATTTAATTTTTTGCTCTCAATTATGTAGCCTGTAAACTGAATGAATTTCTCTCTTTACATTAAAAAAGGAAAATATAGGTTCTGTGGTTCTATAGGTTGAATGAGGCTCTGTAGCAGCAGGAGTCTCCTGATGTCTAATCTAGTTCTACTGCATGCTCCCAAGCCTCGTGTGCTAGTCTTTCTCCCTTCTCTTTTCCTTTTTCTGCTTCATTCTTCTGTATGGCTGTAGAATACTATCTTCCCCAGCTTTCCAGATTCCTACTCGGCAGATATTTCAAGAGGCAACTCAAATGCCACCCTCATTTCAAGATTTTCCTGAACTTCCCAGAGAAATGGAACCCCTTCCTCTGAATATCTACAAAATCTTTTTCATAATTTGGGACATGCTTTTTCTTCTTTTTATGCATATATTTTTATCTGATATCAGATTCTAAGTGTTTTTTTAAGAAATTGTGTGATGAATTCACAGTGGTATGTAAATGCCTTTTATACATAAACTTTCAGCAAATGTTTAAAACACAAGTTAAATGTGAGTGAATGAGTTTTTACAGCCCACTGTTTTCCACTCTGAGCCCCTCCATTCTGCATGGTTACCAATGGTTAACCACAGTACACTAGATCAGTAGTGGCAAGCCTATGGCCTTTCTGTTACTTGTTTTTCCTTTCAGACAAAAGACATTCATATATGAGTTGTTTTTTCTAAACTAAAACCTCAGTGTTCAGGTTTAATTGCAGTGTGGTCACTTTATGATAAATAATTGGGTTTTGGGTTGCAGTTTGGGTACTCCTATCTAAAGGGTTTGTTAGCACTGCCTTAGCTTGAGAAAGGCTGACTGGGTTTGATTCTGGGTTTGTATAGTTACATCTTGTGTGATCTCAGACAAGTCTCTTAACACTTCTGGCTCAATTCTTCACCTGTAAAATAGAGATGATAATACTATAGAGATCCTTTAGATAATAAATAGGTTAACCATTTTACTCAGGCTGGGGTGACCATAACCAAGTAGTGTTGAATGAGTAACCTAAGCAAGAGAAATTTTATTTCTCCCGTTTCTGGAGGCCAGTAGTCCAAGATTAAGGTGTAGGCAGGCTTATTCTCTCAGGATTTGTCGTGGCTTGGAGATGGAGAGCTTCATGCTGTATCATCACAGGATCTCTCCTCTGTGCATGGAGATCCCTAGTACCTCTCTGTGTCCTTTTCTTTTTAAGAGCCCCAGTCAGAGTGGTCTAGGGCCTAGTCTGATGGCCTCCTTTAAATACAGATATCTTCTGGCAATCTGGGGTAGGACTTCAACATTTGAATTCGCATGGGGTAGGGGTGGCAACCATACAGTCCATAACATCCGCATAAAATACATAGGACAGTATCTGGTACAAAACCCTCACCCAGTGAGTTCAGTAGTCATGGTAATGTTTTGTTTTCTTCAGTCTTCTTTACTTTGGGTTCAAATAGGTTTTGGTATTTCCATCTTATTCTGCCAATGAGTATTTACACTCCTTTTTCTTATAATCTAGAATATAGTTAATACCAAATTTACATTTCTGTATTCACTTTCCCTAGGACTACTTATTTAAAAACGTTTTCTCTCTGCTGATCTATAAACTGTAAGTATTTATTACTGTATTTAAGTAGAATTGGAAACTTCCAGGAGTCTCATATTTTCTAAACTTTGCTTATTGAAAAATTCATTTTATGTTAAGTTTTTGAGCATTATATATTACCACAGAATAATTCACGTGACAGAAGTAACTGAAATATGAGAGATTGAAACATTTGATACAAATGTGTGTATAATATCACATGCATATATACTGCATGAGAAAAACTGTTCTGAAACTGAGAAAATATTGAAATACTAAAAGTTATTTTACCTAAGCATTACTCTATTTAGAATGACTTGTTGTACTTAGAAAATTTCAGATGATGCAAAAAAGGAAAAAATAAATTCATAAATGTATTATAAACTAGAAATATACACATTGACTTCCTTTCGTAACTCAGTTGACTGAGTTTTATTTAATGTATTGAGATATGGAAAGGCAACAGCTGCTGATAATTTTTTTCAGAACTGTATATAATATTAGAATATTGAAAGTAGTGCAGCATTTCTTATTTGCTATGTATCGTATTGAATAATATATATCTGACAATCTTACTTGGAATGAATGATTCTAGCTAGTTTAGAAGTAGACAATCATTAGTAAAGCACACTTAATCAAGAAGATAATCTGAGAATGATAAAATTATTCCATCTTTCGGAGATGTAACAGTCCACAGGCCATTCTTGGGGGAAACTGAATTAAAGATACTCCCCTAGAAGCCTCTTAGAATTTAAAAAATTTAAACTTTTATAACTTGAGGCAGAAAATGTGTGCTCTTTTACAGAAGTTCCAGCTTTTTAGTCTTCAGTCAAGCAAACAGTCTCAGTAGAAATTGGAAGCACACATCATGAAACAGTAAAAAAAAACCTTTCCCACAGCAAAAGACAAAATACTTTTAAACAAAATATAGAAATGCTGGAATAGTAGAAGAAAGCACTAGAAATCTAATGAGATTTCTAAGAAATATGATTTGCTTCATTGCAGATCCTCTGAAATTAAATGTGAGAAACATCTTAATTTGCATTAAAACTACCTAACCAATCCACTGATGCTCCTTAAGCACAATGTCGGTAGCAAAGTTTTATGATCTCAAAGTAGAGCTTGTATAAGTAAATTCCCTATTATAGAGTAGCTTTTCGGTAGTAAGTGTAGAGTTCAGTCTTCCAAATACTGTGAAAAACTATTTTTCCAATGAAGCTACCAGCTTTTATTTTATGAGGCAGGTTGAGCCTAGAAACTTCTTGTGACTTTTAAATTCAACCATATATTTTGGATAAAATAAGAACGTTCAATGCTAAAAATAATAAGCAATAAATTATGTTCTAAAGTGTAAAAATGCTTTAATGTGCTTAACCACCACATATACATAATATTATATTATATATTATATATTTGCTAAGTTTGTGTTTGTATATTAAGTTTTGTAAGTGCATTTCTTCTAAATCTTCCAATAAAATAGTTCAAACAGTATTTGCCTTCCTTGAAATATATTGCCCGATTCACTTTGCACATACTCACATAAGTACTCTATTTTAATGTTATTTTTGTTTTGTAATTTTGAGGCAGAGTGAAAATGAAAATACATATGAATTGCATACGTATTGCATATGTATCATACACTATGAATTAACATAAACAGATATGAAAGTGAATGATGAATAAAAAGACTTCCAGTTTTTATTTTTAAATACTTATTAACCCATTTAACAGTATGCTTATTACATGCTAACATAAAAAGCATTTTTATAAAACATAACTATATTTTCTCAAAGAAAAATTGCTGCTGGGGGTGGTGGCACATTCCTGTAATCCCAACACTCAGGAGGCTGAGGCAGGAGGATCGTTGCAAGTTCGAGACCAGCCTGGGCCACAAAGTGAGCCCAAGGCCAGCCTGAACTGCATAATGAGACCCTCTATCAAAAAGGCAAAAAAAAAATGCTGAGGGTAGTCTTAGTTTATATTTCAAATTGATACTTTTATTGAAATTATCACTTATCCACATGCAGTTTTTTTTTAATCTAGAGCTTCCTTATATATTGTCCACTTTTCCACTTAATGTTACATTTTGCAAAATTATACTGTTACATCACATCCAACATATTAGCATTTATATCTATCACTTTTATTCAGCTTTCTTCACATTTGCTTGTCCTCATGGAGGCGCATACAAGTGCCTGTGTGTATACGGGTAAGAATCAAGATACGCTTCTTCCTGAGGCAAAATTCCTCTTCATCTGTGAACCTCTGGTATAAGAATAAAGTATGTGATAAAAGAAAACATTGTGGCATAGGACATACATTCTGAATCCAAAGAAGAGATACAAAAATAAAGTGGTGATGAGTCCCAAGGAAATCCAAAACCTAGCACACACACAAAAAAAGTCCCATTGGACTTTGCCCACATTATTTCTCACTGCTGCACTTGTAGTTTTATTCTTTGAAATTGAGGTGGAAGCATGCTTCCCTGGCGCCCAGCTTATGCACTGTAGGTCTGTGCACCACGTGTTCTCAAAGGTCTAAAGAACTGAGACCTCCTTTTAGGGTGCTTCTTTCTTTTTCCTGGGGGACAGTGGGGATTTATTTGTGGCAAATAATTATATTATTTGTCTCATAGAATCCAGGAGGTTCAACAAACTTTTTCCACTCTGCTCCACTTTCCTATTTCTTTTACTTCAAACTCAAAATATCTTTGCTGATACCATTTCAACTTGATTTCTGGCCATTACCGTAATGGTAATGAATTTATGGTTTGCATATATGATTTCTTTGTGAAATTTTTTTTTAGAGCCATGCCATCTTCAGAACAGTTTTTCTGTCTTTTTTTGTTTCTGTTTTGTTTTCTTATTGTTTTTGTTTGCTTGCTGTTACATAAAAATAGGCTGAGAATTTTCCAAATTTCCAAAGCCTTGTAAATTTTTGCTCAGTAATTCTGTTGTCAGTTATCCAAATTTCCAAAGCCCTTGTAAATTTTTGCTCAGTAATTCTGTTGTCAGTTATCTCTCTCATTGCATTTTACTGTAGATGAAGATGAACCAAGCCATACATTCAACACTTTAATTAGAAATCTCAGCTAAACATCCAGTTTTGTGATTCACTCTTCTGTCTTCCACAAAACACCAGAGGATTAACACAACACAACCAAATTCTTTACTATTTTGTGGCAAGGATTGCCTTTCCTCCAATTTCCACTAACATTTTCCTTATTTTCATTTGAAAACTCACCAGAATAGTCTTTATTATCTGTAACAGTTAAGCTGGATTTTCAATTTAATTACTTTGAGATCTGCCTAGTTCACACTTCTGTATGGGACATAGAGGTATGACCTTGTGTCTGCCAAAGCACACTTCTGAGTGGGATGTAGAGGCGTGACCTTGTGTACTATTCTGGTTCCTGGACCCTTACTCTCTACTCTTGTTCTTGGCTGCAGTGAAGTGATCAGGTTTCTTCGATATGCACTCCCACCGTGATTTTTCTCCCTTGAGATCTGCCAGCCAGGAACTGAATCTCCTGAAACTATGGGCCAAATTAACCCTCTTTTCATTTCATCTATGGGTACGAGGTATCATGTTTCAGGAATGGGAAAGCTGACTAATATACCATCAATATTTCTACTACTGTGATTGAATGTGTACCCTCTGAATTTTAGATCTTGCCAATGTGTTATGGTTTTTGTCTAGATGTACCCCCAAAGTCTCATGCAGTCATAGGGCTTTTTCAGAGGTAGCTGAGTCTAGAGTGTGTGGTGCTGGAATTGAGGGTGTGTGATTACTAAATCAGCTCACTGATTGGTTTGGCACCACTTAATTCTGGTAGTCTGGATAAGATAAAAGGGGCAGAAAAATGCTGTTAAGGTGTCTTGATACTTTTGCTGTCTTCCATTGCCATGAGTGGTTGCCATTCTGCCATGTGCTACACTGCCTTGGAGCCAGTGGATTGTGGACTGAAACCTCTACAAACTGTAAGCTAAATAAACCTTTCCTCTCATAACTTGTGGATGTTGGGTATTTTGTCTCATCAAGGAGAAAAGTATCTAAGACACAATGTAATGCTATTAAAGGATGAAGATGATTTAGGCTATGAGGTTTCCTCCCATTTAGAGGATCATGGTTCATAAAAAAATAAGAAAGACATCTCTCTAGTTTGTCCTTATAATATCACAAATAGCATCATGAAAACGCCACCCTCATATTCATCTAAACATAATTATTTCCCAAAGCCCCTCTCCGCCTTATTGAAAATTAGAGTTTCAACATATGAATTCTGAGGGGGGTCACAATTTCGCCCATAACTTGCTATTGAATAGAGTATTCTGCTATCATTAGATAGAACGTTCTCTATATATTTTGTAAATTTGTTTTAATCATTATTTCTATTTCATGAAAGAGGCAGAGTTAACCAAGAATTGTCTCTCAAGTTCTATACATATTAAATGTTAGCTCTGTATTTGACATAAATCTAAATACAACTATACAACTGTAGCTTGGTACTTAACTGTTTTGAAACTCACACAATTTGCTACACTATGCATTTCGACTTAAAAACTTTTCCCTGGATGAAAAGCAAGATAGAAATTTTTGGTATCTATTGCCTCTGGAGTCCTACCATTTCCAGCCAAAGCAATTTGCTTTTGATACTCTTCATGCCTCCTGGTACCAGGGTACCACTCTAAATTGCTTCTAACAGATGTCAGACAAACATTCCTTCTTTGGAGGATTTTATTGTTTTTTGTTTGTTTATGTGGTTTTTGTCCATTCTTCCTGAAATACTTATACAGACTTTATTTTGAAATTTAGAGATAAAGAAATAGATTCGGACATCATAATTGTCTTGCATTCTTCTAAATATTGTCTAAGCTATCATTTACTACATTATTTACAAGGAATAATATCCAAGTTGCAGTCAGAGAAATTTATGCACAGAAGGTAATCATGTTACTCATCATCACACATTCAAGCGGCAAGGCACATATATTTAATTTAAGTCTAGGAAGCAAGTTGTATTTTTCCTTCCCAGATTATGTAAGGTGCAACTAAAAAAAAAAACCCACAGTGATTATGATAGCCAATCAGGACAACGGATTAAATACAAGTAGTAAAACTAGGTTTTTAAAAAATTTCTTACACAGTATTCTGTCCACATCTCATATAATATTTTTAAGAGGCCACACTAGCTCAGCATTTTAAAAAACAAACACACAAAAAATTTTAATAATATACACCAGTTTTGAATCACAGATCGATGAACTACTTGGCATCACAGATGAGAAAGACAATTCTGACGTCTACTTTAAGCAGCAGGTGATGATGTGCCTCATCTCTGACTTGTTATAAAGTAAATTGGCTTTTTCTTCAAAGTCATGGTTCATCTCAAAGAGAAATCTTCAAATAGTAAGTTACATACTTAGACCACATAAATGACCTTAAAATTTCTTTTTATTAGTCCCACATGGACATTGCATCTATGAATGCTAGATTTTAATTGGTCTGACCCATTTACTAAGTCATTATATTTTTCTTTTTAATTATTCTCACCTTCTTTAGCTCCTCATTTTGCTAGGCTGAAGGCTTAAAATAAACTAAGTGAATTAGACTTTTATCATGTCAGGGTTTATACAGAAGATACTTTCAAAAAACAACACTAATGATGACAAAATATTTATTGCCATATATATTTTATAGGAATTGTAAAACAATATTTGTGGTACAAACTTCACACCACTGTAAAAGGGGGATGAAACTAACTCTGGAGTGCCAGTGTTCACTAATCATGAACTATAACTGAGCAAATGAGTCTATGAGACTGAAAGGCAGACCAGTAACTCTCTGATAGCATGAAAACCAAAATGTTCTAAATAATGTTTTACAAAGTAAAAATGGAAAGTTTTAATTGATAAAATAGTAAGCATGTGATAGTATCATATTTATTCTATGGAGATTTATCAAGTTACTTATAGATCTTTGAGGAGGATTTTGTTTCCCCTCAACTTGGAAGATGTTAAGCCAAAAATTAATGAGGTTAGATTATGAATTAGATAAGTGTAGGTGGATCAAGTTGAAAGAGAATTCAAGGTTAATGCACAGATGTGCCACTTGAGTAACTCAGTGGGTGGATGGTATAGCCATTGATTAATCTGGAAAGACTTACAGAGGAGCAGTCTCATTTTCACCATGACAAATTTTACATAATTTTCAAATTTTGAGCAAAGATATCAAATATTTACATGGGTTTATGAGTTTGGAACGCTTGAGAAGTCAGAAATGAGAAAATATCAGTTTATAGTTCTCGTTTCCCACAAACAAATAAAACCTATTAACTTTTGAAAGTCTATCCTCTATGATCCTCCATCCATGTAGCCCTCACATATTTTATGATTCTGCATATCTGTCTTGGACTGGATCTTAGGTCAGCCAAAAATAAATATGGGTTGTAGTTATAACTTCTGATTACAATAGCTATACAATTGAAGCTTGATGAAGGAAGCTGCACGGGATAACTTCTGTCACAAGCCTGGTGTAGTTTGTTTTGCCCCTGTAGATCTCTGAAATACTTTCTTACCCCTAACTTTATTTACCTAGATCACATGACTATATTATGTTTGCTGTTATGATTTAGCTCTAAAATTTTCCCCAAAGATCTCATAGTTTAAGAGGTTTCAGTCCATGGTTGGCTGGCCCCAAGGCAGAAATGGCATGGAGCATGGTGAAAAGGTATGGTGGATGAAATCTGATCAATCCTTGATAACCAGGAAGCAGAGGGAGCAGGAAGAGGGATGAGACATGAGACACGACCTTGACCCTTTTAGAGAACATTTCAGATCTAAACCACAATATTTACTTTGTATTATGCCCTTTTGGAGCCCTTCCTTGAATTCTCAGTATGGTCCACTGTGTTCTTGCCCTGGAGACACTAGATTTCCCTTTCAGCTGAAATGAATCCTTCTCTGAGCCTTAGAAACTAAGATGCCTTCAGACCCATTAGTGCTGATTCCAATATTATCACAGCCTCAGTACTCCAAAAGACTTGCAAACATATGCGATTTCAAATATGTGAAGCTTTCTCATTTCTTCATCTTCAGATATCATGTTACCTGGAAACTAAGGTTTAAAGGTCAGAGTGTTAGCTGAATTACTAATCCCCTAAAGTCTATCAAATTCACTATTAATTTGTTTTCCAGTGGTAGAAATAAAGCAGGGGGCAAATTTACTGGAGGGGCATCAGAGCATTTCACATAATGAAATTTCACATAACGAAATGACCTGGTACAGAAAACAATCTCTGGGGACCACAGGGACTGGAATAAGCAAGTCAAGTGCCACCATGATTATCTCTCAATCTAAGCCTTTACTTATAAGCTCTTTAAAGCAGTTGGAAACACAGCTATCTATTAATCGAGTCTTGTATAATCTCTGCTGAACATTGTCAGAGATGACCAAGGGCTGACAAGTCACTTCCTTCCGTGAATTGTCAATCTTTTATTGTTCTGGGTTGGGTGTCTTATCCACTTCTTGACCAATCAGACAAGGAAATGGAGTAACATGCTAAGCCATCATTCTAGTCATGTGGCTATATGGAGGAAACTAGAAAGTGCCAGGACATGCAAAATGGGACCAGGTATGCTGTGCGCATACATGTAACATTGTGCCTCTGAGGTTTCAGCATGCTTCATGACTGAATCATTGCAAATTCAGCACTTAAATCATCAAAGGTTGTAATGGCCTGATGTTACTCTGACCTTCTGGCTTCCATCTCTTTCACCCTTTATATTATCCCTATAAAGTAATTTTTCCGCAACCTAGGGGGAAGAACATTAATCTATAGAAACAGTCTCTCCAAGATGTAATGTTTTCCAATGGCAATAGATTGGAATATTTAATAATGTAAATTTCCAGGTCAGACTAATCTGAGTTTATATTTTAACCTTGATGATCTCAGGAAATTTCCTTCGTGTATCCATAAAACAAAGACACTGATAGAAACTTAAAAAATAGTTTGGATTAAAAATATGCAAGAAGGACCTTTTTTCAGAACTTAGGATAAAATCAAACCTATATTTCTAAAAACCCAGGCCACACATATTGCAGAGGATAATAGCACCAATTGGGTACCCCACAGCTTGTAACCATTCCCTGGCAGAAACAGTTCACATCCTGTGCTGAGTGACAAGGACTGTGTGGAGGACATGTGGACCTCACCGAAGCCATAGAAGGCACACGACATAATGGTGTTCTTGTAGCCTAACTCCTATTGAGCTCTTTTAGAACCAAGTTTTTCTACCAAGTAAAGCCACAGGCTGGGCCAAAGCCAGCTGGCTCGTCATGGCTTTGGGTCTGTGTGAAATAGTAATAAACAAAATATTTATTTTCCAAATGAAATTTTAGAATAGATTAAGAGTTTATGAGATAGGAATTTATAGTTTATTAAGGACAGGTGCTATAATAAGGCTCTTATCCAATCAATGTACCATGAAGGATTTGAATTAGACATTGAGAACAACTTTTCCACTGGAAAAATTGTTATTCAGGCAGTTCCTGACCAAAGAACTTATAGACAGATCTTTGTAGCTTTTGACTCCCTGCCACCTGCAGTTCAAGGCATTACTGCCACTATCATTGCAGGACTTTCAGGTGAAATATGAACAATTAGAATCCAGTAGAAGTGACAAACTGGATGGGCAGAAATAGGGAGGTCTGGTTTATACAGGTGTTCAGTAAAGTCATCAAGGGCCCACATTCTTTTTCTCCAGCTCATATTTTCACCTACTAGCTTTTGCCATTGGACTTTTTCCCATTAGGAACTCAAATCTAAGAGCAGAAGTTTTGATCATCTTATTTGCACAGACCCATATCAAAACCTGCAGGACAAAAGTGGTTATTTCTCTTAGGAGTTAGTCTTCTCCAACTGCAATAACAAAATACCATAGCTTGAGTGTCTTAAGCAAAAGACATTTATTTTTTCACAGTACTGACGTCTGAAAGTCCATGATGAAGTTGCCAGGAAATTTGGTTTGGGGCAAATCCTCCTCCTGATATAGATTTCCACTTTCTTGCTGTGTTCTCACTTGGTCTTTTCTCCATATCAGTGTGAAGAGAGAGAGAGCTCTGGTGTCTCTCTCTTCTTTTAAGTACACCATCCCCCTGGATTGGAGCCCGACCTTATCATCTCACTTAATCTTTATTACTTCCTTATACACCCTATCTCCAAATAAACATACATTAAAGCTTAGGGTTTCAGTATCTGAATTTTGAGAGGGGTACAATTCATTGCACAACACTTAATTCATAACACAATAATATTTGTAAAAAATATTTTTTGCAGACAACTCAAGCCAATTCTTCCATTAAGCCATTCCCTGTCAAGAGAAATGTTCATAACACCTCTTCTTCCCCTAACTGGAGTGAATTCAGTCTCCTCTTAAGCATTCGCATTCTGCCTTTGTAGGTAACCAGTGATATTGGACAAGGGAATGTCATAAAACATGAATCAACCTTTCAGAGATTCTATGCAGTTTAAACTAAAGGTAGAGAATGGGCTACAAATAAGAAAACAGATTAGAAGAGCTGGCTTAGTGCTGGAGACGTTTATCATGCTGTGGTGTTGCACTTGTGCATTCAGACAAAAATTATCCTCAAAATTTAATATGTGAAATTATATTAAATGGTTTATAATTTAGTGTTTTATATATTATTTAATATTTACATATCAAA
>RJWT010043452.1:0-11959 GCA_004365215.1 Cuniculus paca
CCTCTAACAATTCACAGAGGCAGACAGACATTTTATTTTATTTCACACAGGGAACTAAAATTTAGGAAATAATTAGGCAGCACTTTTAGTGATTTTCTCTTATGCACTATCACAGATAAAAAGAAAAAGTCTTAATTATACAAAATAATCTGATTTGCTTATTTTATCTCATGATTCACATCTTTTTTTATCAATATAAGTTTGTAATACCTAATGATGACATTCCACAGTCTCCAAACTTTTTGGTCCAGAGACTAGTTTCCAGGAACACAACATTTCCATGGCCTAGGCTGGGGTTGGGGTGGGACTCAGGGTGGTTCTAAGGAGCTCACAGCCTAGAACCCCAGTGGCAGGCCATTCCCACTCGGGTCTCTGTGCCTGTGAGATCCTGATGCCCCCCCATCCCTGATCTGACAGGAGGCAGAGCTCCCGAGTTAATGCTGGTAACAGGAGTCGCTGTGAAGACTGAGAAAGATTCCCTCGCCTGTCTGCCATGCACCCTCTGCTCCTACTTTGGGGCTGGGTTCCTAAAAGTCCAGGAACTGGGACTGATCCATGGCCCAGAGTTTGGGGACCCCAGATGACATTCATCTTGGGGAATTAGTACATATACATATGGCATCTTAATCTATTCTACCTCCCTTTCCCCTCCCTGCCTCCCCTCCAGTCACACTCTCCTGATGGAAGGATATAGTGTTGATTTTGTCAGCATTCTGAGCCCCAAGATCAGCAGCAGAGAGAGAAATCTGTCCAGTTCATAGTAGGGCAATGCCAGTGCTCCTTTAGGGTCAGCAGAAAGAACGAAGTTCATGGAGTCCAGAACTGACATTGATAACGACAGATCATTTAAGACAGCCTTTCAAAAGATGCTACTTTGAATTTTCCAAGAATCCCTTGTAGATGTGTTAATTTTGTTTGTTCAGAGCAAGGTGCATTCCTGTGCACTCTAACGGTCCCGTATCAGTACCCGAATGGACACAGTCTAAGCTCCTAGCTGTAGAACAAGAATAATTTAGCATATTATCAAGTGTGACACTGAACGGTGCACAACTCACCCTGCTCATGCCATCAGGTCCTGGGTGAGATGGATGTCCCGGAGGCCCCGGAGCACCAGGTTGACCAGGAATACCTGGTTCTCCATCAATTCCCTGAGGACCACGAGGACCCTGGAAAAACAAACCACTATCCATAAGAACCCATGGCCAAAAACGTACTTACCAGAAAGATAAAGGCACAGACTTCTTGTCGACAACCATGTTGGTTGTTTCAAATTCGAGTGACCACCCAGCTGCTTCGTCAGCTCTGTCAACTTCAACACTGATCAGAGCTTCGACCATTGAGACATAGCCTAAGAAAGACTTTTACTTGATATGTTAAACCCACGCAGACTTCTCGGAATAATTATAAATCATTTTCGGTTCAACAGCATTCTAGAATAAGCTTCCTTATTTGGCTGAGTTTTGTTGCTCAAGGGTATACAATCAACAATTTTTATATTCACTCATCTGTATTAGATTATAGTTAACTATGAATGTGCCTGCTTAACTTCTTTTCCCTCCAAACTCCAAAAATGTGAGGGCCCTTTGGTTAGAGTTTGTGCGTTTTTCATCTTTGTAATTGTTTAATGCTTTGCATAGTTTCTGGCCCATAGTAGACACCCAACGCATGTGTATTACATTTTCACATTTCAGTCCTCTTTAGTTTCTCAAGTCCGGTGTATTTTTATTGCCTTTCCCAATCCAAGAGGTAGAAAAGACCAATGAGAAATTCAAGGCACAAGCACTGCAATCTGGCCACGTCTGGTCCTCTGAGAAGTGAGTAATGATATCAGCTGCCAAACTCCACCCTCCTCCTAACCTACATTCCCAAGGCAGCTTGGGAAACGGCCACGTCCTCAGTTCTGGAAACGTTCCATTTCCTAACCTCATCATTCCCACCAGTCTTCTTAAGTATTTTCTGCCTTGTTAATCTTAAAAGCGTCTTCACATGCTTTAAAAGGAAAGCAAGCAGCATAGAAGTCTTAAGATAATATAATTTCTATCATTAAAAGCAGGAATGGAGAAAAATAGTGCATGATGTTAGAGCCTCTTAGTAAAAGAAACCTTCCCACACTTAACCCAGAGAGGAGCTACTAGCTAGGAAGCTGTGCTTTGGGGAAGAGTGGTGTAATACCAATTGAAAAACTGGAATAATATGTTTGAAAAAAACTTTATATAATTAATTACATTTAATATTAATATTTTAAACATATTTCCACAAACAAAATGTATATATTGTACATATGCTGGTACTCTAAGAAATAGGCATGTCATATAGACACATGCAGGCACACTCATTTCTTGGCGTAGAAGGATAAATAAGCAAATTGATTCAAATAGAAGTAAATAAATAAGCCTAAAAATGCATATTTTAACAAAGATTTCTTAGAAAATTAGTTTCTTATTTTAAGCATCAAAAACCTTCTGATCTTAAACCACCAAAAATTTACTTTCCTCTTTCCATTATACAAAATAGAGGTGAAGTGTAAATGCTGTCTCAGATTCCAAATCATATGAACTTGGACACAGTTGGAAATGTGTATTATTGCTGATGGTGTAGACAAAGCAATGGTCTGACTCACTTATATAACCTTGTGTGAAAACTTTTAATGGGTTTTTGCAATATTTGATGGTTAAATGACCATCAGTTATTTTATACAAAAAGCAAATTAAAACATAATCTCTGGTCTCAGCATTTCTAAAGACAAAACATTAAACTATATTTAGTAAATAGAGAGAAGTTTGGTAATATTTGTTCTTCAAACAGTTTGTGTATTTCTCTAATCATCTGTGATTACTACTGATTAGATTTCAAACTTTCATCTGAAGAAAACCCCCATTTTCCCTGGCTTCCAGTACACCCTGACTCTTCCTAGAATTCACGTTAAATAAGCTACATGGGTTAATCTTATACAACATTAGGTTCAAATTAATTTAAAAAATGAAAATTATCCAAAATTAAGTGAAGACAAGACTGCAAGGGCAAGTGAGAAAAATATAATACAGAACACTTTACAGATAAGTATTAAAAATATATATATGTATAATTGGGGAAACAATTAAAAACACATTTTTATGTTCCCATGTGAAGTTAATCACGTAATTTTTATATTAAGGAAAATTTTCTGTTTGTTTTCATCCCCTCCTTTGCCCAGAATACCTTATAGTACACAGTATATTGAGCACCAATCTACAAAAGTAGTACGGAATACCAACAGAAAGTACTCGCAGATGGCCACTAGGTGGCGGCCTTAAAACGTTCACAAGTAGAAAAGAGAGCTGGTGAAGAACTTTATTTGAACTTTGTCTACTGCTAACAGTGAACACTATCACCCACAACGGCGTGCACGCGCATGTACACACTCACACACATACACTGTAGGATGTTTGAGCCGCAGGAACTATTGCGTGGTTTTCATTTTACAGACGAGAAGCCGATACTCTTAAAGCGTCACGTGCTGTCGCGAGTCAGCATTCTTGGTGACCCATCTACTGATAGGACGCTACACTGCCACTCTGAATGTGACTGGCACAACACACTTAAAACTGAGGACATGAAATAAGAGAAGCCGCGAAGATCACTGGCTGGGACCGAAGGCTTCAAGAGAGTATCTCTGTCAGCAGTTCTCAATCCAGAGCAATTTTGCCTGCATGGGGCAGCACCAAGAGACATTAACAGTTGTCCCACTAGATGGGGGTCGGGGCTGCTACTGGCATCTCATGCAAAGTAGCAAAATATCCCACAATGCTTGAGAAGTTCTCTGGCCCAAATTATTAGTAGTGAGCCTGCCTGTGGTTTGAGGATAATGGAAATAGGGCAATAAAAATGGTATCCACAATTCCAATACTACCCTGTATTGTGATAGTAATAAACTTAGTCCAGTTAAACAGCTCCTGGTAGGCTCACAATGGGAAACAAAACACTCTACCTATAGGCATTCTAGGTGAGTATGCTGTAGCTGGAGTTAGCCACAGCACAGCAGGGGTATTTACACCAAGAACATCATCAAACTCTATGCATTTTCAGAGTTTTCCTAGAAAGAGTCAGTTGTTGAATACCTGCCATCCCACCACTGCTTACTGAGATATACAGAGGAACTGATTACCTACATAACTATCTTCCAGAATTATGTCTCCTCATAAATAACTACATTATTCTTCTTTTTACACACACACACACACACACACACAATCAAACCTAATGCACACAGAGTGTCTCAGGCCTAATCACAATGAAATGAACTACATCATATACTCAAGGATGGAAGAGAAAGGAAGTAGGAAGGTTGGAGAGTAGGTTAATTGCATCCTAACCAGGAATTCTGGAAATCTGACCACTACTTCCAGTCACTTCCACCTGGACTTGGACTTAGCATTACCAATTCCTTACAATATACAAACACACTGATGCAAAGTCTTTTCTGTGTGGTCACCCCCTCTCGTGTATCTGAATTCATCTTCTATCCATCTCTGTCATTCTAGACCCTGGACCAACATCTAGAGAGCAAGCAGGGTTCAAACCACCCACACTGCCAAGGAAGTTCAATAAAACAGCAATGAAGAATGGAACACAAAGTAATCAGAGCAAAACCGCATCGATCCCCACCATGGGCCTGCACCCACCTTCCCTGGGCATCATTATTCTTCTGCACACCTGTGAATACCAGTTGTGACACCAGATTCACAACAGGAGAAGTACTGACATCACACTATTCACTACTCGGTAAAACTCGTTGATGCATAAAATAATGACAAGATGAAACTGGCAGCAAGAGTTCTCAGAAGTTCATCAGAGTTGTCTGTTGCTTCTTTGCTTTTTTCTCTATTTAGATATAGATAAATGCATATTTGGAAGACTAAAAATTCATTGCAAGCTCAGTTTTAGTAGATACTGTTAGAAAGAAAATTAAGCAACTCAAATTTTTCTAGTTAAAACATGGGGTAATAACAGCAATATGCAAATTAATCTAGTTATTTAATATGTGTATTTTATGGATGAGAAAAATATAAGAAAAAGAATTATACTACCAAGTCTTGAGAATAACATTTTCTATAGGATAGATGAGAGAAAATTTTGGCACATATTATGTAATGTCATGTTTTATTCCAAGAGTACGGAGGTGATTATTTCAATTCAAAGGCATCCCCTTTGTCTTGTAATACGGTTATCAATTTTTTAAAAATTGCTCCTTTGATACCTTTGTAGCAGCGGTTCAGTGGAAAAGTGCTACCTGGGAAATAAACTTGTTGGGCAACCACTTGAAAAGTAAATTTTATTCTCTAATAATTTATCTTTCCATTATCCAGTTTGATTCTTCCTGCAGCAACCACAGATCACAGAATTTGCGTGCTTTTTTTTTTTCCCAATGGTACATTCTCAGCATTGCTTCCTCATGGGAGACAAGACAACTTCAGACAATAAGAAGTGTTGACTACATTTCCTCAAATTCTACTTTATTGTAATTTGAGCCTACAAAGAATAAGGAAATACGAATCATGTTATCTATTAAGTTAACAGGCATTAAGAAAATGTGACAATTTCCTCTGTGCTAAGAAGGCTACAGAATCGCTTTGTGACCTGAATTCTCTGTGATGTTTAGGGTAGGTGACAGAGAAACTGTGTTGTTAGCTCTTTTCTGCACCAGGGGACCCAGCACAGACTGGATTGTTTGGTACATATTTGTGTGGAGTGAGGTCCCTGTCCACTTACAGGTCGTCCTTTGGGGCCTCGCTCTCCTCTTGGTCCCTGTGACCCTGGAGGTCCCTAAAAGAGACAACGATGATTACAACTGTGAACATTTTATATTTTGGAAGTGTTCATTGTAAAAACAAGTTTGATAAAATAAAATTGGGCAACACAAATATCCCACTTTTTAATTCAGTGTGTTGAATGCTATGGAAAACAAAAGCATGTCCATATCAAAGTTCTCTGCACAGAGGGACTGTTTATTTTAGGAGCAGACTTAAAGAATTGTAAAGAATTAGTTGCCGCATTAAACCATCATGAACTGTAATGAGCAACATTTACTGCCTAGTGATTGCTAATTTTTAAAACAACGTTTGCTGTCTTTGCTTAGGTAAACCTTTTGTCCTTCAATTCTGGGCACAAAATAAATAAATAAATAAATAAATAAATAAATAAATAAATAATTAAATAAATACAATAGATTTTGTGTAAATGTGCAAACCCTAAATTATCGATTGTCTTGAGAAATTCATTAATTCAAATTGGTAAATGAGGTTCAAAACAGTTATCATAGCTCAAACTACTGATAAAACAAATAGAAACAATTTTCAGCTTACTACTTGAGTTAAAATATGGTGTTAGTTCCATTCCGTGCTTGGAACCCACTTGCAGTGTTCCAAATCATCCTTTCCACAGCTTCCCTCCTCAAATAAGAAATGACTACTGTGTTTCAAAAGTAGTGCCACTGTGCTGATATCTTTAATGGTTTCCAGCTGCATTATGAAGCTAGATTACACAGTTACCCAATTCAACAAATTATTTTTAAGAGACAGGAACTTGATATGTTACACAGGCAGGCCTCAAACTTCTGAGAGCAAGCAGTCTTCCTGCCTCGGCCTCCTGAGTAGCTGAACTATACACAGAATTGTCAAAAAGCAAAAATATCTGCAAGACCAAAGTAGGTCTGTTGTTTTAGTGCTTTATTTAAGCTTACTTGATATGTTTTAAAATTTACATGACATATGTCTGAGTGTACGTATATTATCCATCTAGTTACATATAAATGCTGCTTATAATCCAAGCCTAAAAGTGTCTCTTATGCAAAATGAGAAATATACTATTCTGATGTATAATTTCTCAAATTCTATGGCAATACATTATGTAAGTAGATAAAACAGTCCGCTCTTAATCATAACCAAATGACAGATAATAATGCCCTTATTTCAATGAGCAAGGTCAATCTAAAATTGATTCTGTAACAATGAACAGTTTGCCTTTCCTACCACCAATGGCAACACTAATACGTGGGAAGAGATACAGTTTTCTCAGAATGAAATGACCCCCTCTGTGTCATTCACGTCCACGAAGGAATGCCTACACCCAAGTGTGGTTCAAGTAAAAAAAACTTGGTAGAAATCAAGCACTTTATTCCCATCATGCTGTCTTCTCATGGATTGCATCTGTAAAGAATTTTAAAACCCCGAAGAACACAAGAGTATGATGACTATCGGAGAAAATTACTTACCGCTGGTCCTGGACGACCGCGAATGCCTGTTACCTAAACAAGAAAGAAGATAATTTGTAAAGGAAAAGTTTCTATAGAGCTTCAGAATTGTCAATAGTCAAATAGATAAGAATAACAGCAAAAGCACCACTAATTATTTTAATAAATGGATGCTCTCAATCCACACCATTTCCTCCTTGCCTTACGGGTTAAGATATCTACTTTGAACTCTAGCTTAGGGAAGCAGTACCGGCGTAGTGAATAGGATCTAAGGACGCCAGGGATTCTGAGTTCAAATCCTGCTCGTTCTCCTTACCAGTCACGTGACTGTGAACTGACTATTTATCCTGTGCTTAAGATTGCTTAAATGGAAACTGAAGTGTAAAATGGTGATGCGAATTATGAAATGACTTCTTCTTATAACTGTGGACAAATAAATGTTTGTAAAACAATGAGCATCTAAACACAGTAAGCAACATAAGATTTTAAATGAAAGAAATAACATGACTGGCTTAGTTTTTTGGTAATCTTTATGGAAGAATAAGCAGATTTAAAAGCAAAGCAAAAATTTTAATGCAGCCAGATAAATTAATATTCAATAAATTAAATGAATTGGTCTTGACAGATTGATAACATTTTTTTAAACCTAGGAGAATTGTGGTTGAAGATCTTTCATCCTATTTAGTAACACTATTTGATCTTCAACAAGTCTAAAGAAACCTTAAGAATTCATATATAACATAGAATTACAAGGACAACTAAGGCATGATACATTTCCAAAAGTGTGAAACACTAAACTATTATACAAACTAGCATGTATATCTACATGCAGTATAGTCAATTTTGTAAAATTATATTTTTACCTTTAGTCATGGGGCTATAAAAGTTCAGAATGCAGAACATTAAATATTATTTTGAGACATTAATCTATTGTAACTTGCCTTTGTTATACTAAAAGCTTGTTATAAAAATAATTTCCTTTTAGACAGGAAGTAGTAATAGGCAACTATACTACAGTTATACTTGAAAACAATGTACACACATATACTTACAACGGGCACTAATCCTGGTTCTCCTTTTTGTCCCTGTGAAATAAAGAAAGAAAAAATGTCCAAGTAGTAAAATATATTGGCTTCTT
The DNA here is from genome assembly GCA_004365215.1 of Cuniculus paca. Taxonomy (NCBI): domain Eukaryota; kingdom Metazoa; phylum Chordata; class Mammalia; order Rodentia; family Cuniculidae; genus Cuniculus; species Cuniculus paca. Next base: position 8,367 of record RJWT010043452.1, read on the forward strand.
GGGTACGAACACGTTACGCTATACTATGCCATGTAAATAGCTGGGATAGCCTAAGAGTATAAAACATGACTAAAGAAAGTTACGACATTTAGTCAGACATTATTCATGAAAACATCACTGCTCCTCTGAAGGACATAAATTATCTAAGGTGGAGCATGGTAATCGTTTCAGTTTTTAAGTGGATCATATCAACGATTTGATTAGAGCAAGAATTAGTTATGATGGAAAGAAGTAAAGAAAAATTGCCACTGAAAAAACTACTCAAATGTAAAAAAAGGGGGTGTTAAAAATGTTAGTGGATTTGAATTTCACATGCATGTAACAGCAGTAAGAGTTTTGTGTAGGTCCAGTAGTTTTCAGCAGCTGACAGTAGTTCTCAGTTATAGATTCTGTTCTAGAGCAACTTGCTTCCTTCTGATGTGCTTCATGGGCGAAAATATTTAAAGCAAGAGATAAGTGTCTGTATTTTATAAAAGAGAAAAGAAAAGGTCTAACAGTTCGAGCTAAATAATTTTCAGTATCTGAGAAAAATGCTGAAAAATTTCCACTGAATAGGAAAATAGAAAGCACAGGAAACTGTCAAATTTGTATACTCACTGCATGATGTCTGGTACACAGGTCAAATAATGTTAAATGAATTACAATTATAAATTGCACATTAATGTCCTATTTTGTCAAATATTAATTTGTATTCTTTGCTTTAGGAGTTACCTTCTGACAGATTTTGTTTTCAGGCCCTTCCCTGTATCTTAGTTCACTTCATATTCTCAGACGGTACATGGAATTTTTCAATAAATTCTCCTGGATTTTATCAATTTCCACTAGTATATTATGAAATAATTACTTTTCTGGAACAATTGGGGAAAGTGAATATGAATTTGATTATATCTGAAATCTTAAAAAAAGAGGAATGAGTACTAACATTAAATTTATTTTCACATATATTATTCTTTTATATGATTATGAAATAATATATGTTTATAATAGGGAATTTTGAACATAGAGGAAACATACAGAAAAAACTCAATGCCCTACTCAGCATGCAGGAATTCAGCACAATGAGCATTCTGGGGTCCTTAGATTTCCATATGCATGTGCACCCCAGTTTATGCGATCAATACTTCATTATTTTATTCTTAGGTCTGGGGCTCATTTTTGCATTTTAAAAAACCATGACAATGAGCATCTTTATTTCTAAATATTTGTGTGGCATCTCTGATTAGTATCAGAGATATTAGTAACACGTTTCTCGAAGATAAATTTGTGGGTTAAAAATCGCACATACTTTTAAGGCTTTTGATCTAGATGACCAAACTATATTCCTGAAATATACAATCTGATTATATCTTCCCAATAGTATCTCACACTCAACAAATTTTTAAAGTAAATTTTAAAAATTATTTTATAATCCTGATAATTTGAATGATGGAGTCAGTGGAAGAATTAATACGAATTTAATTTTACTTGCTGATTCTAATGCTGAGGTAAATACTACCTGGAAGTGAGAAATAAACAGAACTCGAAAGAGAGACATTTCCCTGCAGAAGTAGGAGGAATTCTGTAAGAGTCGACTCAAGGCAGAAGCACATCACACTAGACGAAAACTTGCACAGAGGCTGGGGGAAAGAGGGATCAAAATATGTAAACTTTCAAGGTAAAAAAAAAAAAAAGCTTATTTTCACATACACTCACTTTTAGACTATTTCCACGTTTTAAAATAGTAAAATAATACAAATTAACCATGTAAAAAGTATAATGGAAGATTTTTTTTAAATACTGACAGAATTGGAATTTCTCAGAATTTATATGCAAATTTGTACCCAGTGAATAAAGGAGATTTTGAGAATGATGCTGAGGAAATTACTCCTTCTGGGATAAGTAGAAAAACATGTAAAAAGAAGTAAAATGATTTGAACTGCAATGAAGAAAATAGACCAGCCTCCTAAGAATACTGGTGAAATTTCTATTTTTAAGAGACCTGCAAACAAAATGCAGATTTTATTCTAACTTTGTATTTCAAAGAATGGAATTCTCTGATATGATTCTTAATTAAATCATAGGCTTTTAATATCTTATATAAGCATTCTATGTTTCCATGACATTTGATAAGAGCTTAAATGTTCAATTATCAGTTTCTGGTAACAAGTTTCCCAACAAGTCCATGGTAATACTTATTTTGGACATCAGTCACAGATGTACATGTTTTTATTAATATGAACTTTGAATAAGTAATTTATGTGAAACGATCATTTGTCTAGAGTTTCACAGAATTTAATTTTCACATTTCCTGAGAAATATAAAGTACTCAGATTTCAGATGTGAATTATTACACTTATGAGCCATGGTCACGTGAACACAGGCTCTAGTGACCACGGAACCAGTAGTGTCCACTTTGCTCTATCACTTGCCTCACGCAAAGATTTTTTTAAAAGGCTCAGTAAAAACCTTTTGGATTCACATGATCAATGGGTGAACTAAAAGTAAAAATCAATGTGGATATAAACCAAGAGTAAAATGAATCTTTAGAACATTGCTCTGCATTTATGTTTCTGATGATAAATGTGTGAAGATACAGAAAACAAATGAAAGAGACAGTAGCACGCAACTACAGGATGGTAAGTCAGTAGCTACTTTAAGTATGTCCTTCCCCCAGTTGCCTTACACAGCATTTAGAGAAAGATAATAAATGATACAGACCACCAATTCTCTCTTTAAAAGTTAGGTGATTACTAACTGAACAAAATTGATTCCTTGAGAGGGACGTTCTCACTGTTAGATATTTTTATCCTCTTTCGTAATTGTGTCTATCCACTAAACCATCTATCTCTCATCTATCTAATTTGTTTAAAACCTATACTAATCTATCCCAATCTACTCTAGTTTTAATGTTCTCATTAAATGTGAATTAGTATTTGCAGTCCATCTTCTTTGATAGATATTCAACTCTCAATGGCTTTACTTACATTTACTCCAAAAAGATATATTTATGATTCTGGCTCTCAGAATCAAAAAGTGTTAAACTGGCCAAGAACTACCTTTGATATCACCACTCTCATTTAATGTAAAAGCATAGCATTGCTTTATCCGATTATCTGATAAAATCACTTAATTGAAGTCCCATTATATGAAAAGGTAAAGAAAATTTAAATTAGCTACTCAGATGACTGGTATCTGCATGAAAATTGAAGTTATTGCCCACTTTCTAGTCTGTGAAAGCCTGGATTTGTTCTACTTGAATAAGATCAAAGCAAATGCATAATTTTTAAGATATCCAGAAAACTGAGAGCGATGACAAAGGCAAATGGACCCTCTCCACTTGGTGGGATCAGTTGTGTCCAGCTACGGTCACCATTGTCACAGCTATAGCCCCTCACTGTCCTCATCAATTCACAGGTCCTCTCCAGGACTGGATTTTAAACTCCCTTAAGGAAGGACAGGAGAGGATGCTTAACAATGTGTTTTGTAAAGTTTTCAATTTTTTTTTGATCTTTACTTCTTAACCAACAAGAGAGGGACCTCAAGTCAAAGTAGAACAAATTCTTCCTTCCTTTTTCCCTTCCTCCTGTTTTCTCTCTCTCTCTCTATCTCTCTCT
>RJWT010043453.1:0-11956 GCA_004365215.1 Cuniculus paca
AGGGCTAGGGTCCAAGGTTATAGATGCCCCAGTGAGTGATTTACAAATCAGACTTTTGTATGAATATGATGCCAATGGTAGTGTGTTTGGACACGTTCTCTTCTGTAAATGTTTGTTGGTTTGTGGTTCTGCAGGATGCCCGAGTTAGAAGTCACCTGTCCCGGCAGGCCATGCAGGGAATGCCAGTCCGAAACACTGGGAGCCCAAAGTCTGCAGTGAAGACCCGCCAAGCTTTCTTCCTCCACACAACATATTTCACAAAATTTGCTCGTCAGGTCTGCAAAAATACCCTCCGGTTGCGGCAGGCAGCAAGACGTCCGTTTGTTGCTATTAATTATGCTGCCATTAGGGCAGAATGTAAGACGTTTTTAAATTCTTAACCTTACATGTTGTGCTTTTCTGACCATTTTCTTTCTTTCCCTCTCTATTTCTTTTTGTTCGTTCGTTTGTTTGTTTGCAATAAACATAAGTTCTTGTGTACAGCCTTTTATTTGGTTTTTTTTTAAACATTGTTTTTGTCTGCTGCCATTTGTATCATGCCAAGGGGGGCGAGCATTGAAACCTAAGTCTCTGTGAGAGTAGTGCTCTGCAGAAGAGTGTGGGAGGTGAACTATCCAGTGGGGTTTTGTGATGGAATTGCCAAAAGATCTCTTACTGAAGTGCTTTTATCTGCTAGGCAGTCTCACAAAATAACCCCTAAGGATGGTGTTACAGTGAAACTCCCTAATTGAGACAGCATGTGTGTCCAGTCTTACATGGATGGATTCATTAGGTTTAAATAAAATTTATTAATTCATACTCATTAGAAATCGGATGTCTTTGTAAACTCATTTTCCAAGGAAACCTTTACAATCATACAACGTTATGGAAATTCACAGGACTTTATAACAAATGCTGTATTTATTAGAAGGTTTAACAAATTATAAATAAACTTTCAAATCATTTTGGGTGAATTTTTTGAAAGCACATTTTTAGTTTTTTAAGCTAGCATCTAAATTTGTGGTTGAGTAGTCTGTTCAATTTGGTTTCCATTTCATAATCATATCGTATAACATGTACATAACTCATTGCTCTTGTTTTCAACACATTCGGTCTTGCTTATGTTTCCTTTTCTTGTTAGAACAAAGGTCGTATGTACCAGTGAATTGTGGATTGTCCTGTCATTACTGTATATCTGGAAATGTGTACAGAATTGGTGTGTTAGCTCTAGAATGGTAGTCCTGGCTAGCAGAGCCGTGCGACTTTTTCTCACTAAGGAATAAGATAACTTGCTGTCTGACTTAAGATGGAAAACCTTAAATGGATTCAGATACTTTACCTGTGATACAAGAAGTTGTATAATGAGATTTTCTTTTTTGGGGGAGGGGGGAGGAATCGAACTCACAACCTTGCGCTTCCCAGGCAGGCACTTATGCCACTGAGCTAACTCCTTGGCCGTATAATGAGATTTTTCCACTTTGATTTAAAGAGGATATCCATGAAAGGAATGACGGGTGGAAAAGTCATCTTTTGTTTCTGAAGATAATTTTCAGCAGAAAGTTGAAAAGTTTAGGTTACTGGTAAAAGCAAGAAGATCCCTTTGTAAAGGGAGTAGAAATTGGCAGTGGTGTCAGTGTCTCATGCAAAGATAAGGAGCCACGTTACATTCATGTCTATTTAGAGTTTAGGCTTTTCTTTAGAGTGGCTGAGTTCATGGACTTACGTCATCACTTTATTACACCCATTTTAAGCAACTGGAAAATAAATGTATTGATCCAAACTGTTCAGTTGATTTTAAACACATACATTTACATACAGTTTCTTAGAACAATTAGAACATGAGAACAAAAATGATAACAGTTCTTCCATTAAATTTGAAGATCCAGTATCATCCTTTCTATAATGGAAAAAAAACTACGACCAACCTAGTTGGCTACTGAGACACCTGCTTTTCCCTTGGCTCTTTGTTAATTTTAATTTAATTTGCACATCATCTTTGAGTAAAGTACGTTTTTCTGTCACATTGCTCTTAATTTTCTCCCTCTTTTAAAGGGCCATACTAAAAAATAAATAAATAAATGGCCATACTGCCAAAAAAAAAGGGGGGGGATTGTGATTAAATTACCTGTATTTTATTTCTGTAAGCTTCTAAAAAAGATAAGTCATTTGTTGGGATGAGACTCAGATTCAAAAGCATAATTATTTTTACTTGTATTTACTTCCCTGGTCATGAGGTTCATATAGGATCTGATTATAGTTTTACCCAAAAAATTTAAAATTACAGCATTTGAGTAGCCATCTACTCAGTTACTTCTGTTTTCAGACAATCAACTAATGAACTCTTTTCTACCATCTAATTGATTCTTGCATCAGTTTTTCCCTACTTATATGTATCTTGTATAACCTCTGCAGCAGATGCCTTACTATTGTTAATAAGAAGATTGGGTGTTAATAATCTGATGCCTATACAATTGGGTCTGTGGTATCTGGGAAATGAATAAGTATATGTAGTTTTAGTAAGCTTTCCCTGGTTCCTGGGAAAAACTTGAATCATTGTAATGCAGTGTGAATGTTTCAGATGTGGAAGTTTGTAATTTTACAGTATTGATAAAAAAGTTCTAATTAATGCATTTTAGAATAATTGATCTTTATATTGAGAAAAGAATTAATTTTGAGCTTGAGACTTTTTAATAAGTACTGTAGAAATTGATCTCTTTCGTGGCTTCTAGCCTTGGTGATAGCATCACAAGCAATGTCATTGCCAGTTTATGGGGTCACAGACTGGAAAGAAGCAGCAGACCGAGGAAATAAACTCAAGTAGCTAGGGGAAGCATGATCACAGCTCAGAGTACTTGATTTATGAGGTAATCCCTACTTGAAGGAAAAAATTTTTGATTAACTGCAGAATACTCTTTGTTTTCATTAAGGAATGTGTACTAAGACATTTATTAGTACAAAGGGGAATCTTCATAAGATAATACTTGTTGGGAAGGAAACTGGAAGGAAAAGGAGTGGAAAGGAGATATACCAGTGGGAAAGGGATTCCTTCATCCTTCAAAACTTTCTCAATTTGAATCATGAAAAGTTCCCTATTAAAGAAGTAACTTATGGCTGGGGATTTAGCTCAGCAGCATAAGCACTTGCCTGACAAGTGCAAGGTCATGAGTTCGAGCCCCAGTACCCCCCAAAAAAAATTTAAAAACTGAAATACTGTATAAACCAGGCATGGTGGCGCACACCTGTAAGCCCAGCACTTGGGAGGCTAAGGCAGGAAGAGCACCACCATCTTGAGGCCAGTCTGGGTTACATAGCAAGACCTTGTCTCAAAAACAAAAAAAAAAAACCCTCAGGTATGTAGTATTACCAACATTTAAGAATATGCATGAGAAAAAAAAATACATGAGGAAAAACACGAGTTATGTATTTATGAAAAGGTGATTTTTAAAATGAATTTCCCCAAATACCTATTTGTTAATAATATACCTATATGTGTGAATATGTAAGTCTTCCAAAATGTCCTAGCCAATTCTACCATGCAGATTGTAGTTACTAAAAATAGTAAACCAAAATCCAAGGATGCATAAAGAAAATTACCAATGTCCTTAATGAGATTTGTACCCCAACAGCATAGCTTATAAAACTTTTTTTTTTTTTTGGTCTTTTGAGACGGTCTCACTATGCAATTCAGGCTGGTCATGAGCTCACTTTGTAGCCCAGGTTAGTCTCGAACTTGCAGTGATCCACCTGCCTCAGCCTCCTGAGTACTGGGATTACAGGCATGTGCCACCACGCCTGGCTTTAAAACATCATGTTTAGACATCATGTCTCCTTTTTGGCTGTCCTCCCCCCAGTAAAAAAAGCTGCAGTGTGACAATGCTGCTGTCAGTTACCAGATGATTTTGTCTAAAATATACAGAATTATCAAAGCACCTGACCACAGGATGACCACTGTTTGAGATTCAGGCTCTTTAGACTTGAGGTTAAGTAGATGTGTTGGCAGCTGCACAGATGAAACCAAAGTCCCCAAAAACATTGGTCCTGATGATTTTCCTGTCAGCTGGGAAGGTTGCATAAATAATTAAGTGGTTCTGAGTTAATATATCAACCTTGCATGGCAGCTGTGTTTCCCAATATGATATTTTTTTGTGTGTTTTCTGAGGTCGTTTAGGCTGGCCTTGAACTCATTATATACCTCCAGACTGGCTTAAAACTTTTAGCAATCCTCCTGCTTCAGCCGCCTAGTTGCTGGCATTATAGGTGTATACCACAGGCCTGGCTTCTCATTGTGACATTTTTTGTGAGTCAGTGTTTGAAGATGTGGATTCAACTTTGAAAGTATCCTAAGATCTTGTTCATGAGAAATTTGTTAGACATGAGTTTTTCTAGTCACTTCTCTGCAAAAGTTACTATTAGTCATTGTATAGCTTTTATGAATTTATATGATCTTAAAACATTAGGAGAGAACTGTTCTGCTTTGCTTATTTTTTAAATAAGTTTAGTGGCTACTGTGCTCTATTTTGTATCTTATTTTTTTAAAATTTGTGCATGTTATACAGAACGGTGGGTTTTGTTTTGGCAGTGTATTTTTTTAAACTATAAAAGTGGTTACAAATTAGATCATCTTTTTTATTCCTGATTTACCCTTTTTAGAGGTAATCGTTATCATTTATGGTACCTTTTGTCCCCATTATCATTGTAAGTATCCAGAAGTATTCTAGGGATCTCTTAAGAATCCATGTAGGTAAATTTGTTTTTATATAGATGTCACAGTCTCATTGTTCACCTATTTTTTATTTAATGCTAGTGTATTGAGAGCTACTTCCTTTTTGGGGAGCAACTGCACAATAATTTTAATTGTACCATAATTTAACCAGTTCTGTATTTAAATTTTTTGCTATTTCTAATATTTTCTATTATAATGTTGGAACCAATATCCTGATGCAGATATCATTTCATCCTGACACTTAAAATTGAAATTTAGGGAAGCTGGAGGTATAGCTTAGCGATAGAGCCCCGGCTTGGTATGCTCTTGGGGCCTAGGATTCAGTCCTCAGCACCAAAACAAAACAAAAAAGTTTTATAAGATCCCTAAATATGAGAGCCTAGCTAGAATGTACGTTTTGAGTTGCACAGTTGCCTTCAGAAAAATTGCAGTTTACAATTTCTCCCACATCTCCAAAATGCCTGATTCTCTAGAATCATGCCTGCAACGTCATTCATCATTGAAGTGCTTCGCTAGTTGATGGGGAGAAGTATACCTTACTTAGCTTGCATTTCCCATTGCTAATGACAGAAATCATTCCATGTTTTTGAAAGCCATTTGTATTTACTGTGCCAGCTGTGTTTTGACCCTGGTCTATTTTCTATTAGAAGTCTTGTGGGAGGTTTTTAATATCTTAACAAAGTTAGCTTTGATCAGAGATGTGATGCAGATATCTCCCTCATTTTGTCTTTGACTTGTTTACATTTGCTAAACCTAATATTATTTGAACAAATTGTTTTGCTGGACATGGTGGCACACACCTGAAGTCCCAGGTTTTGGGAGTGAGGCAGGAGGATTGGCGTGAGTTGGAGGCCAGCCTCGGCTGCATACTGAGTTCACGGCCAAGCTGAACTATATAGCAAAACCATCTAAAAAAACCAAAAAAATTATTTCATAGTATTTGGGCTTTGTGCCTTGTTAAATACCTTTACAGTTCTATAAGCAAATCCTACCAGTGGATTTATTTTGACTGGGATATTGAAATCTGATGTAGAAGTCATTGTGAGTTTTACCTCAGTTTATATATTTGGGGCTTTTCTATTTCACTTCCCCTGCTCCAGTGTTTTCAAAACATTGCAGAAAAATGGCCATAATTGCAATAAAAGTGACTGTTCTTCCGTTTACATCAAGGAAACTGAAGTATTTTGTAGGAAGCTGAGAAACAGTCCCTGTGGCCAGGCAAGTGATTTGAGCTGCAGGTGTTTTCCATCTCTGAGTAGACGATTTGGTTCTTTGGATGTTTCTCAGGTTGCTTTATTATCCATATACTTTTAATACCTATTTAGATAGAAACAAGTGAGTAATTTAAAAGCAAGGACTGACTGACAGGTGGCATCAAGTTTGGTCTTGTGCACTAACCCTATGCATGGTCATTCCCTAGGGGCAGAATTGGAGTCTTTCTGTTAAATACTGTAGTGGCCATTTTTCTGTTCAATCGACCAGATCATCTTGGCATCTTTCACTCTGATTTCTTAGTAATTGAGACATAACTCTTACTACAAACCACTTTATAATGAGTATTAGTGAAGTATGGATCCTTCTAAGAGTTATGATCTCTATCAGAGCTACCTTGTGCAAGTTTTCATTTTGAACCTCGTATAATTAGTCCTACTGATTTAATGAAAAAAGCAAATTAGTATAGTTTAGAATGAAATGTCTGATTTATTGTGTTGATAACCCCTTTGATGGATTAGTTGATTCTTGTCAAAATAACAGTGTACATCAAGGTCTGTCAATTGCAGCCATACTGGCAGCTTTCCTTTGGGATTTACAGACTGGAACAAAGAGTGAAGTTAACCTTATTCCTTGCCTTATTCCTAGCAGTTCCCTTTGTCCAAGATAAGTGAGGAAATAACCAACATGATTCATTCAAACTTTTTTTAATTAGAGAAAAATGTTTTCTCCTTTTCCCACATAATCTGAATTTTCAGTGAAGTAGACACTAGGAAGCAATTATGTAATACTAATGTTTGATCCTTGCAGGGTTAGGGGCACTTCCTGATTTTATTAGATTATACTTCCAAAATGTGCTTATTAGTATTTCTCCCTGTAGACACATTGTTACTCAACAGCAGGTGAAAAGCTTCATAGCTTCATTCCCCCCCCCACCAAGGAAATCAGCTGAATAGGAGGAAAGGAATTGGATCATTTACAGTCGTCAGTGGTTGCATGATAATTCACTAGTGCTTAGAGTACATTCTCAGATTTCTGGTGTTTGAGCCTCTGCAGTTTGTGCTAATTTTAATTTTTCTTTTTTTAAATGCTATTTTCCCACCTGTTTAATAGTTTCTAGGAAAATATTTTCTTGGAGAAAAAGGGATGGAGCGCATGACAAGTCAATTTTTACTTTAAATTATTTGAGGTTCCAGATTGAATTGTACATTTTAACACTAACAGTGCAAAGAATTGCTATGGTTTTCAAAGGATATTTCCTTTATGTACTCCTGGAAGAGTGAACTCACATGCAAAAGGAAAATTTCTCTAGTGGATCTGTATGACATTCTCAGATATTTGAAGGTGGGGAAGGACATAAACATACAATGAAATAAACTAAATCTACTCTGTTAAGCTTTTTGACAATACCTGGATTTTTAAAAAAGTTTCAATACATTTTGTTTTTTCCCTTATATCAACTCATGATATGAGAGCCATACCTATTTCACATCTAATCTTCCTTCCTAGTGACAGTTAATTTAAATCACTGTGTTACATGCTTTTTTCCCTCTAAAATGTCATAGGGAATGAGGTATGTGATGAAAACTTTTATGAGCTAATATTCATCCTTGCAGCATCTTACTGTTCCAGTAGTTAGATGAAATACTCTGCACACGGGTAACCTTTTACATTCCAGCACAGGTGCTGTCGTAGTAGGATCAGAGGGCTAGGGAACCGTAATAAACCCAAATGGCCATGGTATTAATCTTGCCAGGCTCTCATCTGATAGATAAGTGAAGACTTGCCAGTAAAGGAACCTGCTACACCCTATGGATGGAAGAGCGTGCTGCCTTCATCAGCTGTCATTTCAAACCAGATCAGTTGTATGTTAGGACTGGTTCACTTCATACTATGGGCACTTTCCTCCTATACCATAGAAATGCTGTGGCTCGCACAGAAGCATATTTCCATCACCTTTCAGGTGGGCATACACCGTGAGGAAGGAGTGTATATGCGTGATATGTATTAGCAACATTGGCACGGGGCTGGATAGTGAGTGCTCTCATGTAAATCCCTGATTCAGTATTGAGATCCAGAACTAGAAACAATTTTCCTAAATCCCAAAGGAAATCATGCAGGATTCTGGTAGATGATTTGCACTGTCTTCCACTTGCACCTTTTATTTCTGCAGTGTGGGTGGTATAGGTAGAGAAACCCACCTCATTGGTTGTCTCCGTGTTTCTTTCTCTCCTCAGATGCAGACAGACATGCCGAACTATCTGGAAGTCCACTGAAAGGCAAAAGCACTAGGAAGCCTTTGGCATGTATCATTGGGTATTTAGGTGGGTATTTTCTGATGGAGGAAAAGAAAAAATAATTTCTACGTTATATTTAGCCATTTTAAATGCATATCTAAATAAATTCAAGCTTTCCAAATGGATGAAAATGGTTATCTCTGTACGTATAGTTTATTTTTGTTTAGAAACTTTATTGCCAACACACATGGAATTGTGGTTATGTTTACTTTTTGCAAAAAATAATCACATAAAAATTATTTTCAGGAAATACAGACTAAGCACAAAGGTGGAAATCAGTTATTTACAGGATAAGTATTCTTAATGTTTTTATTTAGATCTTTAAATTCAATCATATCTTAGTACTTGACTGCTTTGAAACTCGTCAAATTTGGTACTTAACCTGTAAGTTAGAATTGTTGGTGTTGATTGCCTTGTGACTTACTACCCTTTCCAGCCAAAACAATTTGTTTGGTATAGGTTGTTTTGTGTACTTACTGTGCTTCTCAGAACCAATTAACAATGAGTATTGAGGAACTTCTGTATCTCTAATTTACATCACTCCTTCCTTTAAATAAACGATAGCTTCTTTTGTTTTTTGAGACAGAATCTTGCACTGTAATTCAGGCTGGCCTTAAATTCACTTTATAGCCCAGGCTGACCTTGAACTCGGCAATTCTTCAGCCTCCTGAGTGCTGGGATTACAGGTGTGCACCACCACACCTGACTAACCAACCGGCTGGCTGGCCGGCTGCCTGCCTTCCTTCCTTCCTTCCTTCCTTTCTTCCTCCCTCCTCCTCCTCTTCCTCCTCCTCCTCTTTCTCCTCCTCCTCTTCCTCCTCCTTTTTCTCCTCCTCCTCCTCCTCCTTATTCCTCCTCCTCCTCTTTTTTCTCTTTCTCTCCCTCCCCCTCTCCCTCCCCCCCTTCTCTCTCTCTCTCTCTCTCTCTCTCTCTCTCTCTCTCTCTCTCTCTCTTTTTCTCTCTCTTTCTAGAGGTCAAATTGATCTTTAGCCTACATTTTCAGAATACTGAACTGCTGGGTGTACAGTTCAGTGGTAAAGTACTTGCCTACCATGTGCAAGGCACTGGATTTGATCCCTAACATCCCCAGCCCTCAAAGTTACTGTATCAGTGTGCCAAAAGGTTTACTTTAAAAGGGAAACATTTGTGCTACTTCCTGGTTTTTATTACACCTGCTAACTGAGAAGTCTCCAAAGATGTGGTTCCATTCACATGTGGAAATACCACAAGTAGGAATATTAAAATATTAAGCAGTAACTTTTTTTTTTGTCTTTTTTTGAGGCAGGGTCTTGCTATGCAGTTCAGGCTAGCTTTGAACTCACTTTGTAGCCCAGGCTGGTCTCAAACTTGCAACAATCCTCCTGCCTCAGCCTCCCAAGTTCTGGGATTACAGGTGTGCGCCACCACGCCCAGTTTAAGCAGTAATTTTTAAAAAAAGTTTTATGATTAATAGTTTATAAAAGAGTGGATCATTACACACCTAAAAGCAAGAATGGTGTGTTTTTGTGCTTCTAATATTTCTTTTTCATTTTCTTAGTAAAAGTGAAATACATATTCAGAGTTGCATTAATCTTATTGCTCTGTCAGGAGGAGTTGTAGTTAGGAAGTATTCAGAATTTTGACATCCAGACTTTTTTAAAAATCAGAGTGGAACTCCTTGAACTTGGCATATTATCTGGTTCTCATCAACGTGTCCCTCCTCAAAAGCTCATAGTTTCATCTTTGATGATACCCTGCGCTATCCTGTTTTCTTTCTCAAGGGCTAAAAAGTTGCTTTGATATTCCCCCAAAATACCAATTATAGGCATGGACTAAGTAGTGGTGATGATGCCCTTAACAGTGCTGTCTATATTTCCCCATCTTGCAAGGGAAAGCACCTGCTCATAAAATTATAGAAAATAACATTACATTGTGGTCAGCCTTCCCTTGGGTAATTGTGTATTTCTCCTGTGGGCAAACTGGCTTCTAGCTCTACCAGATAACCCCTGACTGTTCTGTTCTTAGCTGAACCTCATCCTTGCATAACATTTCTGAGTATTTACTATGTTCAAGACACTTGTAGTACACGATTTGGGGAACACCAAGATGATTGAGATCTTGCCCTTAAAAATCTTGGTGAAAGCACACTGTGAGAACAATAAAACAAAAGTTAGATGCAATAAAAAAATAAAAGTACAGGTTTTAATAAACATTGAGAATTTGGAGGAAGGAAGTATGTGTGTGTGGTGTGTGTGTTGCTGAGGCTCAAACCTAGGGCGTCACTCACGCCAGGCAAGTGCTCTACCACTGAGCTACACCCCCAGCCCTTTTGGAAGTTGTTTCTGATGAGTGTTAGGGGTGCCTCCCTGAAGAGAGTAATAGTTGATCTCAACCTTGAAAGATAAAATTTGAATAGATGGAAAAATAGGAAAAAAGTATTCTCTCAGGAAGCTAGGAAAACTAGATGGACAAAGACTTCAGTCAGTCTAAGGGAAAGTTCAGGAAAGTAAATTGTCTAGTCTGGGTGAAGTACAGGGTGTGGAGGTTGTAAAGAAAAACGAGACTGGCAAACCTTCAATGCCATGTTGAAAGAAAAAATAATTTTGGGGGTAATATTTAAGCCATTCCTAAATTTTGACAAGTGCGAGATTTTGACCAGACCAAGTTGTAGAAACTGTAACAATTAAAGTAGGTTTTTCTGGGCCCAGGGATATAGCTTAGCAGCAAAAGTACCAGCCTGGCAAGCACAGGGTCCTGAGTTCAATTCCTGGAACTGCTCCCCAAAGAAAAGAGAGAGAGAAAAAAAGAAAAAGACAGAGAGAGAGAGAGAGGGAGAAAGAAAAGAAAAGGAAAAGAAAAGAAAAGGAAAGAAAGAAAGAGAAGAAAAAAAGAAAAAGAAAAAGAGAAGGAAGGAAGAAAGAAAAAAAGAAAAGAAAGAAAAAGGAAGGACCTGGCCTGGTGGCTCAGGCCTGTAATCCCAGCACTCGGGAGGCTGAGACAGGAGGATTGTTGTAAGTTTGAGACCAGCCTGGGCTACAAAGTGAGCTCAAGGCCAGCCTGAATGGCAAAGCAAGACCCTGTCTCAAAAAGACAAGGGCTGGGGATTTAGCTCAGTGGCCTAAGCACCTGCTTGGCAATCATGAGGTTGTGAGTTTGATCCCCGGTGCAGAGGGAAAAAAAAAGAAAACAGGTTTTTCTGAATTTCAGTAAATCAGGTTGTCTTGGCCTTCACCTTGGGTGAGAGGTGAGACAGTAGCTTTGCACATAGTTGGCAAACAGGTTCAGCTTTGGAGAAAAGGTTTTGGTGACGTACTGAGGTTCTTATATCGAGGTCCTACAGAATTGCAATTTCTGCCCATCTACAAAAAGCTGGTAGTTCTGGGCTGTGTGGCTCACAACAGTATACTTACACACCACCTACACTTCACTTTTTTTTATGTTTTTGGTCAAAGCATTTCACCTATTATTGGATTATTATATTTGGACTACAGCTTCAGATTTTATGTATTATCACAAAGTCTAGGGGCTGGGGACTTAGTTCAGTGGCTTAAGTGCCTGCCTGGCAAGCACAGGTCATGAGGTACTAAAAAAAAAAAAAAAAGCCTGGGCTGGGAGTGATTGACCCTGATCCCGCTCCCTGGTGGCAGACCCAGAGGAGGAGTCCTGGTTTTCAAAAAGCTCCACCTCAAAGCTGGGCCAGATGGCGCATGCCTGTAATCCCAGCACTCAGGAGGTTGAGGCAGGAGAATCATTGCAAGTTTGAGAC
>RJWT010043454.1:0-11959 GCA_004365215.1 Cuniculus paca
AAAAGCTATCTTTAAAAATACGTTTAGATAGAAGCTGATTAACTTAGTGTCTGGGATATAAGGTCTTCAATAAACTGCATTCCTCTTCTGTTTTTCACTTCAGAAATTGTCCTTAATCTGTCTTCTACGCAGCCACATTTCCCCAGATGTCTTCCTGCTGTTCCCCTCCCAAAGTCACACCCTTTCTGGGTCTTAACACTCCTGGGGACTTTGGCCCACTGACTCTTCATCACTCTGTCACTGACACCAGTTCCCATATATGCTTCTATCTTGGCCAGAATGAGCCAAGTATGATTTTTTTTTTTAACTAGTCTTGGGTGGCCCTGAATTCTCTAAGTAGTCCAGGCCAGCCTCAAATTTGCAATACTGCCGCTTCAGCCTCCAAAGTATGGGATTACAGACATGAGCTAAAATGCCCGGCTTCAGTCAGGTATGGGTGAAGGGAGAAGCTTTTATGTCACAATGTGTAGATCTAGTGTGTTCACACAATTGCACAGAGGAGTCACTGTAACGCTTTCCCAGGGGTATTGATGCAACTCTCCCCAGGCATTAAGAAAAACTATCTATCCCAATAAAATAAAATTTTAAGAAAGAATCTGGCTGTACTAGGTACAGGATAATATAGAAAACATCCAAATGAACAAAATAGGAAAAAGGTTATTAGTTTTTAATCAATAAAATATAATTCCATACTTCACTCAAAAAGCAAAATTAGTTAAAACATAAAAACTGGAACCATAAAACACTGTAAGAAATCATGAAGTACTTTTATAATTCTGATGAATGAAGAAAAATTGTCAAAATATAACACAAAATTAAACTCAAAAGGTATGAAGGGGGAAAACATGAGGGAAAATATACATTTGCCTACATAAAAATTTAAAATATGTGAAATGCCAATAACTAGTATAAACAAAGGAAAAACTTAAGAAAAAAACTGGGGAAGAATACCTGCCATACATACACCAAAGAGTTCTAATGTAGCATATATGTAAGAGCTCTTACAAATCTACAAGAAAAAAATGAACAACTTTTTTTTTATTTAATTTTATTTTTTTGGTACTGAGAATCAAACTCAGGACCTCATGCTTGCCAGGCAGGTGCTGCGCCACTGAGCTATATCCCCAGCCCACTGAACAACATATTTTGGCAGAATAAAACCCAACAGAATGAAAACAAGTGCTGGTAAGCATACCAAGATACATGATTTCACTAATAAAGAAATCCTAATAAAGTAAGAAGTCCTTTTTTTACTATCAGATTAGTAAAGATTTAAAGAATTTATAATACCCATATTGGCAAGGGTGTGGTGGGATCAGGTGCCTTCTGTTGAATGAAAAGTTGATGCAACTTCTTTACAAACCAGTTCGGCAATATTTATTAACATCAGTGAGCACATCCTTTGATCGGCAAATCTTCCCTCCTAGGAATTTAGCTTCAGGAAAGACAACTACTAGAACATATGGGCAAAGACAGCTGTTTGCTGCTGTTTATTCCAGCACTGTTTGTAACAGGAAAAACTGGAAGCAACTCAAATGTCCATCATTAGAAGCTTGATTAATTAAATTACCAGTATGATATATCTATCTGAAGAAACACGATGTTCCTGTTAAGTGATGTAAGGATAAAGAAAAATACCCACAGTGAATTATGAGTAAATTACAAATTTCAATAAAGTATTATACACTTTTTCTTTATTGTGGGAAAATACATAATCCAAAATGTGTCATTTTAATCAGCAAGCACA
Organism: Cuniculus paca; assembly: GCA_004365215.1. Lineage (NCBI taxonomy): Eukaryota > Metazoa > Chordata > Mammalia > Rodentia > Cuniculidae > Cuniculus > Cuniculus paca. The sequence continues at coordinate 1,748 of RJWT010043454.1, forward strand.
CATACAATTCAGTGCCATTAATTACACTCACAGAGTTGTTCTATTTCCCAAACTTTTTCATTACCCCAGTAACTGCAACCATTGAGCAATTAACTCCCCATTCTCTCCCCTCTTCAAGCTCCAGGCAACCTCTAACCTACTTTCTGTCTATGGACTGTCCATTTCTAGATATTGTATTTCAGTTAGCACAACGTTTTCAAGGTTCATCTATGTCATGACATGTATCAGAATTTCATTCCTTTTTATGGTGGGAATTATATAGGTACATATTTTGTTATGCACGTATTCGGTACTATGATCATGCTGCAGTGTAGACTGACATTCGCATAAGAGTCCCTGTTTTCAGTTTTTCTAGGTATACACCCAGAGGGCAATTGGCGGGTCACGAAGCAATTTTAGGCTGAGGAATAGCCGGACTGTTTTTCCCAGCAGGTATGCTGCTTACTTCCCCACCAGCAATGCATGAAGGCTCTTAACTTCTCTACATCCTCACCAATGTATTTTGTTTTCCAATTTTTGTTCAAGTATAATCTTTTTTTAATAGAAATTAATATATGGATCATTTAAAAGTATAACAATCAATGATTCTGTTTCTGGAGTGTGGTAGTTAACTGACTGATTGTCAACTTGAATGGCAATGCCCAGCTAAATTGAGTCAGCGTGGTTCAGGGCATGGAACCCACTTTAGGGAAGAGTATTGCCTGAATGGTATAAAAGGAGAATGAGAGGGGAGGGTTTCAGCCGAGATTCCTTGTGGCTGACGGTCCTCAAGGAGGCACTCTGGTCCGCCTTGGCCTCAGGCATCCCCTCCAGGCTTTGGGTGCATACTGCTCAGCACCAGCCTTTCCACTACCTGCGACTCTTCAGCTTCCAGCGCTTGACCCTTCGACCTCCCAGCACAGATCCAAAGATGATCCTTCAGCCTCCTCATGGGGACTCCCAGGGGTCACTGCTGGGGGCTCCAGGCCTTCAGACAAATCCTTTGGCTCTCTAGTGCTAGGGCAGATCTTTTGCACTCTTCTACATCTGACTCCATGGACAGCCACTAGAGGCCAATCTGGTAAATTTCTGTGTTCTGCATTAAATCTGATTCAGAGCATGTGCCATCTTTGGAGGAGCCTTGGCCCCCGCCCTGCAAGCTCTTGTAATTCATAAAGCATGGGTTTATAGCAGAGGCTCGTATTCTTCCTTTTATAGTCTCTATTTTTGTAAAAGTTTTTAGAACACAGGTTGCTTTTGTTGTTTTCTTAAAAAACGTGTTAGAAAAAAATTAGCCTGAGACAGTCTCATGCTCGCTTGCTAATCTGAAACCACAGTCCTTGTGTTAGGTACAAAACAAGGTCCTAGACCAGCAGAAATGAAAAGACATGAGTCTCAGTCCTAGCTGCCACCATGGGCACTCCCGTTTTCTCACCTCTGAATTTCCAGCCCCTGGGACTAGACATGAGCAACTATACCAAGCTCCCAGCTCGTGGCACACCAGGGAAGGGCCACAACTGTGTGGACACACAGACCCCCCCACCAACCACGGGCAGCACTGAGGTCACAGGAGCCCCAGGCTGCTTATCTCAGGCCACCAGGAGCTACCTCCTTACGTGTGGGTCTTGCATGATTAGATTGCGCAGTCACAGCACTGGATCAGGTAACCTTCAACGCCCCTCTCCACATGGAAACAGAAACTGTTTATGCTAAACTAAGGCAGGAAGCTAAGGAAAAGGAGGGCCATGGGGGAAAACCCAAAAGTCACTGACCACAAAGTAGGGAATGAAGATCCTCTCCTCAAAAGAAAAAAACTGGTCCAGGAAGATTCCAGAAACAAACATGCCAACGAAATGAGGGTGGTTTAGATTGACTAACTCACCTGAAGCCAGGGGTGCTGAAATAGACAGCAAGGGGCAGTGCCTGCAGCCATGCTGCTTCAAGAGAATCCCAAGGTCACCTGCTTGGGCTGTGACAAGAAGAAAATTTGACCTCTGTGGGAAGAGGCACTGAGGCCTGAACAAGTGAAAACCAAATGAAATCCTCTCTTCCAGGTGTTTTCAGACTTTCAACTGCCAACTGTGGACTTTGCCCTTGAAATTCAACTCCTGAGCTAAAAACATAATCTCCCAGGCATGTCCTGTGTAAACTTGGCTAATCAACAGAACACGCTCAGTCCTAGCCTGCTTGCAGTTCCTAAAACAGGCCAACCAGGAGGCTGCGTCAAGGGCAGGGGACAACTTTTTCTGGATAAAATGTCACCTACTCTCATACAATCAAATGCCCAAGATGGGTATTTTCCAAAAATCGACAAGCAGCTGTTTAGAAATAAGCACACACCTGGAAATCTCAACCAGAAGTGATATGGATACCGTGAGAAGAGTCATTGTGAGTGAAAACACAGACTTTCAGCAGGCTTTGTTGATATTAAAGAGCAAGCCACCAAAGAACTTCTGAAGTGTACACTTATAGACAGGAAATTCTAGGTTAGTAAAAGAAAGCAAGCCAGTAAACATCTGGCCCCCAAATCCTTATTGCATCTCAGCTACCAAACCTCTTAAGCACTGGTTCTCAAAGTGGGGTTCCAAATCAGTAGCAGAAGCATCATTTGCAAATTTGTTAAAACTACAAATTCTCAGGCACTATTTCAGACTTAAGCGAATTGGAAAGAAAGTCTCTAGAGGAATTTGGTGCATGGTCAAGTGTGAAAACCACTGTTGTAAAGCTCTGGAGAGCCCTGAGATACGGAGTTCAGACTCCCAGACCTACACTTCCCTTATATTCTGCTCCAAATGAATTCTGAGGATGTGTATTATCCCCTCTCCAGTTACACCAATGAGACAAGCAAGATTTCTCCCACTCCAGTTGCGTCTTCTACATGGTCTCATAGGTTTGTTTTCTACAATTCCAACCCAACTGTGTTTCTTTTTTATTTTCAGAAGAACAGTGATCCTAGATGGTCAGGCCCTTGAAGATCCGGCCTCAGCTAATCATTGCAGCCTCATCTTCTAACTCATCCACACATCTGTGCTCATGGTAGGTGACCACTTAACCTCTTCTCGGCGAATCAGTGTTAAAAAAAATCTGAAAAACATCCTTCTGAGGCATCTTCCCTGACCACAGATCTTTTCCTCCAGAAGCAAGGTAGTTACAAGAACAAATGAGAATGAAAAGACAACAAAGCAGAATCCAATTACTTACAAAATTCCTCTGCATCAGGAATTGATGCTACCTCTGAAATTCAGTCTTACCCCACTCTGCCCTTTGCAAACTATTCCATCTCAGCAGGGTGACTAGGAACACCAAGGAATGAGAGTTTATAAATACTCTGCCTTTTCATTTCAGAATCCTGGGCCTTGATTTATAGAATACAAACAGGAACAGTCCCTTTAGAAAAAGAATTATCTACAAATAGAAACCAGTCACTATTCAATTTCTAAGAAGTCAAAATTGTGGCCTAATGAATTTTCTTTCCTCAAACATTCCCAACAATCTTGAGACTAGAAGAGATCTGTAAACTAGGAAATGGGGCTTTTTACTGACAAATTACTTAATTTCTCCAAAAACAAATTCTAACTTCTTACTATCAAAAATGCCATCTTTTCACATCACAACATAGGAGAAAACATAACCTAAAACATCTAAATGTTCAAGAGGTGTTAATGTGAAGGACCATCATGCTTCCTGACCAGATAAAGAGCGGAAACTCGGGTTATCTGTTCAAAGTTTTGCCATACTCCCTGTATTATTTTTTATATGGACCAACAAAAGCTCTATTTTGCCAGATACTCCTTTCAGAGAAAGTTGAAAATTACTCATTCAATTCTATGAACATTCAAAATCTATTCTCGCTTTCACTGGACAGAAAGGAGTACCAGACAGTAAATAGCATAACAAGTTTTGATGAGGGGAACCTCATTCTATGCAATATTTTAGGAGGAGCTGCATATGGTGCATCAGTCAGAGTGCAGGTATAGAACAAACACATGCCTTGGGATCTCATGGACTTAGATTTAAATCTTCAAGCAAGTTAGCTATTCTGAGTTCCTGCAGTTATCAGGACATCAACGAATTCACTCAGAGATTGTTGTGGGGGTTTGTTAGAACGACACAAAAATGCCCACTATAATATGATGTCTAGCATAGAATTAGCATTCTACTAATTACACACCATAAACCTAAAATATGCAGAAAATTGTAAAGCACAAGAAGTATGCAGAATATATCCACTCAGATTCTATGAGTTGAGTAGTCACATGCCTATCCTTAAACGGGATCATTTGGGGCCAGGGATCTAGCTCAGCGGCCTAAGCGCCTGCCTGGCAGGCACAAGGTCGTGAGTTCAATCCCCGGTGCCACAAAAAAAAAATTAAAAAGCCGGGCATGGTGGCTCACGCCTGTAATCCCAGCACTCGGGAGGCTGAGACAGGCGGATCATTGTAAGTTAGAGACCAGCCTGGGCTATAAAGTGAGCCCAAGGCCAGCCTGAACGGCATAGTGAGACCCTGTCTCAAAAACAGGGCCGGGGATCTAGCTCAGGGGTCTAAGCACCTGCCCGGCAAGCGCAAAGTCGTGAGTTCAATCCCCGGTGCCGCAAAAAAAACAAAAAAACAAATCATTTGTTTACCAGTATTTTTTCTTGATTCTTCTCAGATTCAGTTCCTCTTTGCTAGCCATACCTCCCAAATTTCCATGCTTTATTCCAAATTGTGCCACAAACTGAGAACATCTAGCTTGTATGCTAAGCCCGCAACAATGGCCCAAAGGCTCTATCTGAACAAGCCTCCACCAGCATCTTGTCCCCTCCACCCACTCGCTCCCTATATCCTAACACTGCCGACTTCGTTTATGTTCACGCCACATGTCAAGTTCTTTCCCATGACAGGGGCTCTGCTCAGTGAATTGGTGTTAAAAATAATCTGAAAAACATCCTCTCAAAGAATCTTCCCCAACCACAGGTCTTTTCCGTCAGAAGCAAGGCAGTTACTAAAACAAATGACGCTGGAGAGACAGCAAAGTAGAATCCAATTACTTACAAAATAGGAACAGTTGTTTCCTTCTCCAGGAATATATTTCCCCCAAATCTGCATATTCATGGTTTCTTCTCACCCTTGAACTCATATCTCAAATGTCACGTTCTCAGAGGCTTTCTCTATCTGCTCACGTTGCTGCTCCTCTCTCTCTTTTACACCATCATTGTTTCCTTCACTTCTTCACTATGTTTATCTCACTTACTTGTTTACTTGTTTACTGAACCACCTCCCCACTATACTTTAAACTTCCTGACAAGGTCTTTGCTCTCTTGGTTATCTCTACCTCCTTAGCACACAGAACAGCAGCTAGAATAGAATGAACACTCAGTGTATATTTACTGAATGAATAAATTCAGTTTCTTTCTCTCTCTGTTTTTTGTGTTTGATTTTGTTTTCTGAGACAAAGAGTCTCACTATGTAATTCAAGCTGGCCTCAAACTGCTGGCAATCCTCTTGCCTCAGCCTCCTGAATAAAGAGAAGCAGAAATGGATTCCCCTAGCTTTTTGTCAACTAATAGTGACAGTGGAGGATAAGATTCCAAGCAAAGACTGTAAATTACAGGAAAAGCTGAGGATAAATCCTTAGGGAACACCAACAGTCATCCCAGTCCTAACTGCTAACAAAACACTTAACAGCTTTGGGGCTCTACAGGCCGCCAGGTATTGCTGTCCTCAGGGTTTTCTACTTTATACTTCTTCCAGTGAGGCCATGCGGATGCGTATCTACTTAAGAGTTTGCAATGTGAAAACAAGTCTGTCCAGCACTGATTTCAAAACCTACTGGATTTACCAAACAGTTGTGGGTTCTGAGATGGGAAAGGAAAAAGAAAAAAAAGAAAAAGGCTTTAAAATTTCCATTCACCAAGTGTGGTGGTGCATGGGAAGCTGAGGCAGGAGGTCTGCTAAAAGTTCGTGCCTAGCCTGGTCTACAGACTGACTTCAAGGCCAGCCCGAGATAACAAAACCCTGTCTCAAAACACTCAAAAAAAAAAAATCCATTTAATGAGATTTAAACAAAACACAAATTTCTAGTTGTTTTCTTTCTAACTTGATCCCTGCCACTTCCGCTTGGACACTTACTCAGAGTAGAGTTAACGAAACCACAGCCTTCCTTACCACCAATATCCCCACAGCTGGCTCTCCCAGCACAGTTGGTCTTAACTCAACCCTGAACAGCAGGGATGACTCACACCCAGAGCCCATTCCTACATCTAAATGCAAAGGAGTGAGCGAATGGGGGTGGGACCGAGGCAAAGAATATAAGGAACTTCTGTACTTCCTAGAACCAAAGCCCCAAGTCTCTGAACACAGCAGCTGAGTCAGACAAGCCAAAGTCCAAACCAAGGTCACTGCCATTGCCAGGGTCATCTCAGCTGTCCTAGGTATTTTCCTGTCACACCCATATACAGTTCTTTGTAGATGCTAGGGTCAATCACATTCTTTCATTTCCTTTCACTATTTCCATTCCTTTCTGGCAAGTGACATAGTGTATAGATATTTGAGTCTGATCTTCTTGTCTAAAGATAATGACTACGAAGTTTCATTGTGGTTTCTATACGTCCACAATCTTCATCATCTTTTAATTATTCCATCAGAACAGATGATAGGTCATAAATTGTAAATGAAATAGGAATGTGATTCTGGTGTGATTTTATGCCAAGGAAACTTACCTCCCAAAGGAGCAAGGGGTCTGGTTTTGATAGCTTTAAGTATCATCAAAGTTGAGATTCTTCTGATTTACAGGGAGCTGCTATATAGAATCTGAGCCCTGTCTATGGGAACCAACCAAAATAAAACTACAGAAGCAGCAGAATATTTGACCTTAATCTACAGTGTTTGGTCTTCTAAAGCAAAAAGGATCTTAAATTATACACAGTCTCACTCAAAGAGAAAATCTGGGAAGCACCTACTCCCAGGAACTCTCTCTTATGCCGAAGGCTTGCCTGGGTTCAGCAGACCCATAAATTGGCACTGTTGATAGGACCTTTCCAGGCAATATTTCAACAAGAGATAACAACAAAGCTGAGGGCTTTGGTACCACTCAAAGGAGATTTGAAGGACTTAAAACACTGCTAAATTTGGCAGCAAAAGTTCTGTTTCTTGCAGTTGGAAAAGGAAATCTCTTTATAATTACACTTGTAGATAAGGAGCTACTTGCTCTCTTTAGAAACAGATTACAACCTCCTTAGATGCCCCTCTCCTGCGACAGTGATTACTGCTAGGCATGTGTCACCTGGGGCTTCCCAAGATGTCTCATGGCAAGATACAATGCCCGGAGCACGTCTTGATGAAACTGTCTTAGTCATAACCACTGGCCCAGAGATAACGTGCTACTCTTCAATACCTAGATGTCCCTGACTCTGAGTTTCCACTCTGCCTCAGCCTCCTACCAACACTTCCCCCTTCCATCCTGCTCTTCCACACAGGGTTCTGCCAGGTCCCTGCTCTAGTGCCATAAAACATGGTACCCATCAGAGAGGGTCCTCCCAGCCTAGATCCTCCTTTGGTTTGGCCAGATTCCTGCTCTGGTTTATGTACTTCTTTACAAAAGCAAAGTGTAAGAGCTCTGATCTGTACACCAATCAGAAAACACTTATTGGCATTCTGGCGTTCTGCTGATGTTAATTATCTACCTAAGATGTTAAAGAAAGGACACATAGTCTCACATTTCTCAGCAGAAGAAATTCCACAGATCAGTCATAAAGAAACACTGGTCAGTTTATAAGGGAATAATAAATATAACAATAACTACTAATACTTGATTCAGCAACAATGTGGAGTACTAATGCAAGCACTTTACATTCAGGTTTCCCTACAATCCTGAGAGACAGTACTTTGACTGCCTGGATTTTACAGACAAGAAAGCAAGCCATGGACAAGCTAAGTAAATGAGGTAGTCACTACCACTTCAAAGGGTTGTTGTAAGGGTTAAATGACTTTTAATATAAGTAAAGCACTCACATTCTCCTTGCAGTAAATGTTAAGTGCTGCATCTACATCGCAGCACTACTTTCTCCACCAGTATATAGCAGGACACCCTGCCCAGGTGGTTAGCGGATTTGAGTTTTAATTCTGGCTCTCTTCTAGACTTGCTGCCTGATCTTGAGGGAAGTAGTCTTTTCAAGGTTTCAGTTTCCTCTTCTAGAAAGCAGAAGGTATGGATCGAATAGCTCACTGATATTTTGACTTGACCTTTCAAATGTGTAGTGTATGTTTTGTCTTTCCAACTATATTTCCAGAAGTTCTATGAAATTAAGTTTACTCTTGCATACTGTTTATTTCGTCAAATGACCAACATATATACAGTTTGTGCCTGAAAAGTATTTGAGTAACTTTTAACCCCATCAACTGGATTCTAGGAAGCACTTTGAATTGGTTCCTATAACTTGGAAACCGGAAATTTCTGAGGTACAAAGGTCTTGGTTGCAACTTCAAGGAGGCCCCAGTCCTTAGAATGCCATAAAGTACCAGTTATGAAGAAAGAAGGTGTGTTTCACTTGATAGCCCTTGGGAAATGTTGGTCATTAGATACTTCAGTTACTTATTTGTTCTGCTCTGTGTATTTAGAATTAGTACTGCTCTGTAAAGTGTGAATAAATATTGCCATTACTATTTCCTTCTCTCACTGGAGAAAAATGGCATGTTCTCAGAGTGACCCTCTCTTCTTTAGAGTTGAGTGATCAGTTGATACCCAAAGACAAATCTGTTAGGGAGAGAGCCATCCAACAAGAGTGATGTTTAGAGTCTGGACTCTGAGGTCAGGTTGGGTTCCTCCCCAGCTCTTGGCCCAGACACCCTGTATTCACTGACTTAGTGGATAAACAGACCAAGAGGGCGTATGTGGCACCACAGAAGCCTTTGAGCCAGACAACAAATGAACAAGGGTGTCAACCTCAATGCCAGCCCCCGCCACCCCAGTGCTTGTTAGGACCTGAATGACACTGCCTCCTTGGGTGTCCTGGGTCAGCCTTCTATATTGTGAAGGCCGCCTACCTCCCTCCACCTGCTGCCTCTGAGAACTACTTTGTCCTCCCCTCCTCAATCCCCTTGCCTGGGTCCTTTCTCCTGTTTCCTTCTAGTAATCTTCCACCTGTTCTAGGTCTTGGGCCCTCAACCCTCAGTGTAACTCACTGTTTTCAGGTGCAAACAGTCCTCCACCCACTGTGTGGCTTCCGGTAAGTCAACCTCAGGCTCACATTCAATCACCTTCAGTGACAACAGGGCACACAGAAGAGTCTGGGCCTTTGAAAAACTGGATGGTTTCATGACAAACCCTCACAAAATAAGGCAGTTCCATACCCTGAATATATACAGTTCACCCTTTTACAGGGACAGTAAATCAAATATTCAGGCAATTTTTGATGAGAAGAGTATCACAATAGTTTCAAGAGTCTCCAACAACAGTGTATTTATCATATCCAAACCAAAGAAAAAGAGAGACTTTGGGATCTTTGGAGAAATTCTTCAATGAAGTAGTCTGGACTCATTTAACACCCTCTTCTTGCCTCAAAATACACAGACACACACACACAGAGACACAGACACACACACAGACACATACAGACACACACACACACACACACACAGACACACACACACACACACACCAGGAGTTTTCTAAAGCATATGGCTAGAAAGAGACCCCTGGTCCCCGATTTTTCTATCAGCACAGTATTATACAGCATATTTCCCTAAGGCAAATTCCCCCAATCTTCTTCCTGGCCCACCTACTGAGATTGGGGCTCACAGTGTCTCCCCTCCAGCATCAGGGGTGTACAGACCCCCTTTCTACTCCCAGAAGAACTCACACACTAATGCAAGTTTTCCCACCATCAGCTTTGAAGAGAAATCTCTGCAATTCTGCCAGATGGTCTTTATTTCTTTTCCTTTCATGCCCTCCTGGCCCCTTCTCCACTTTCCATGGTCCTTCTAACTCAAAGAACTCGATTATCTGCCTGCAGATTCCCCTACCCCACCCTCAGCCCCAAGCCAGTGGAGAAGAGGCACAGAAGAGAGGCCAAGCCAGAGCTGGGGAGGGCGGACTGCTGCCTGACTCCTCCGGGCTCAGATATGCACTGCCTTTGCTTGGCTGCCTGTGCGTGCTCTTTTGGGCCCAAGAGTGGAAATCAGGAGTCACCAGGGCAGTGACAGCTCACAGCTAAGAGAATCAAAAGGAAAAGAGACACACTCTTCACTCCCC
>RJWT010043455.1:0-11955 GCA_004365215.1 Cuniculus paca
GGCCTTGAGTTCACTTTGTAGCCCAGGCTGGTCTTGAACTGGCAAAGATCCTCCTGCCTCCGCCTCCCAAGTGCTGGGATTACAAGAGTGAGCCACCACGCCCAGCAAGAGTTGATTCTTAATGAGATAACATATTGGAAATTTTTAAAGAAACATTGAAAAACAAAAATGTTACATTCAGTAAAATTGTCCCTCCAATGTGAAGTTAAAACATCCGAGATCAATAAAACTGAGAAATTCTGTGACTAGTACATCTGACCTACAAGAAATTCTAAAGAGTTATTCAGGCAGACATCCTTGTACACTACAAAATAACTTGAATACACATGAAGAAATAAACAACACTGAAGAAAATAAGAATGCAGCAAAATATAAACACACGGTATAAATGCAATTTTGCTTATAATCTGTTTTCTTTTATATGATTTAAAAGACAATTACACAAGACAATAAGTATAAAACTGGGGTGGTGAGCTTGTATTATATAAAAATGTAATTAAAATGACAATTATAGGAAAGGAATAGTAAGAATATGAAGCTTAGTCTTGTATGTTTCTGGTATTAATTCATAGAAGGTAGTTATTTGGAATTGTTTAATTAATGTTAACTATAATTTTTAGAGCAACCACTAATTATGTAACAAGATATATAGTAAAACAAAGGACAAGGTAAGTAAAATGGCGTCAAACCAAATGTTGACTTAACACAAATTAAGGCAGTAAACAAAAAGAGAACAAAAAAATACATAAGCTACACACACACAAAAAAAGAAGCAACACTTATAAATCTTATTTCAGCAGAATTTACATTTAATATAAATGGGTTAAACACTATTTCAAAGGAAGGTATTGCCATAATGAATAAAATTGTATGATTCAAATGTATGTTTTTTGTATGAGATGCATTTTGTTTAACTTCATTTATTTTGTGTTGCTGGGAATCCAACTCAGGACCTCGCACATTCCAGATGAGTGCTCTACCAGAGCTAAACTCCCAGCCCAGGAGATACATACACTTTAGATTCAAATACACAAAATGATTGAAAACAAAAAAAGATGGAAAAGAGATACACCCATGCAAACAATGTCAATACTAATACTAAGTATAATGGGCAAAAAACACATGAGAAGATGCTCAACACCATTGATCATTAGACAACTAGGAATTAAAACTACAAGATACCACTTCATACCTGCTGGATTGGCCATAATCAAAATGATGGACAATAACATGTACTAGTGAAAATGCATAGAAATTGGAATCTTCCTGTGTTCCTGGTGGTAATGTAAAACTTGTGCAGCCAGTTTGCAATGCAGTGTATCATTTCCTCAGGAGTTATACACAAAATTACCAGAAAGCCCAGAAATTCTATTCCTATGTAGAGAGGGATATTAAAAAATTAAAATTTTGTAAATGAATGTTCATAAATGTATTTTTCATAAAAGCTGAAAAGTGAAAATAATTCAAACATCTACCTGGTTGTGAATGGATAAACAAAATGCAGCATATACAAGCAAGGAATATTATTTGGTCATTAAATTGAAGTACTGATAAATACTACAAAAAAATACTACAACACTGATTAACCTTGATAACATTATGTTCAATGATAAACACACAATAAGGCTCCAGAGTTTATTATTCTACTTCTGTACAATATCCAGAATAGAAAAATCTATGAAGACAATAGGTTTGTTGTTGCTGGGGACTAGAACCATACAAAATAGGAAGTAACTGCTAATGGTAAGGGGTTTCTTTTTAAAGTGTTGAGATATTCTGCAGTGGTGATAGCTGCATAGCTTTATGAATATATTAAAACCTACTGAATTTTACACATTAAAATTGAATTTTATGGCATATGAATTATCACAGAAACTCAAGAATAAAGTGAATTAAGAGAAATAAAAGATCATGTTAGGTTATGGGTTTATGGGCATTCATTTCACTTCTCCCTCTGTATGTTTGAACATTACTATGGTTAAAAGATGTTAAAATGCTAACGAGTACATAAAATCTAAAATTTATTTGAAATTCATGCATAATACAAATAGAGTAGGAGAATCAATGCCATTGTAGAACTTCTGGACTAGATATAGGATAGAAGGGTATCTATAATGCACATTATACATGATAATAAATGCAACCACAATAAATTAGTCATAGTTTTATATTGCCCAATGTAAGAGCCTCAGTAACATACAGTATTTAGTGAAAAAAGAAAATAGATATAAAAGTTTAATTAAGTAGTGTGAAAGTGTTATTTATCTCATACTTATTAGCAGAAATGGAAAGCAAGGCTGGGATCTGTCAGACTTCTTGATTTCCTTCTAACAATAACTAATGATGTAGAATTTAATGCTCTTTGATTTGTTACTGTTTATCAAAGGTTAAACGTTTTTGGTACATATTTATATCTAATCAAGAATCATGTGCCATTGACAAATTTACCCCTAAAGCATTCGTACACCTATAGCTCTTGATATGCTTCTCAAGAAAGCTCTTGGAAGCTACATTCAAATCTAAATCAACCTTTGCCTAAATTTCAGGTAGAAAAGACATTTATTTGAATTCTGACTTTTCTATAAAGTACTTTCGTGTTTCATTTTCAACTATGATGGAGTCATCCTTCACAGATTGCTATTTAGGAACTTTGGTTTGGAAGATATATTTCACTGTGCTAGCATTTATACTTTCCAGTCCTTTGAAGTGCTGTAAAATCCTGAGAATAGTAGACATCATTTCCAAACTAATTTTGGTGTGATCATATACTCTTATAAAAAGATCAAGTAGATCATTCAAGTAAATGATGTACAGAGAGTGTAGTTGACATTTTGAGGTACTATATTTATAGCTTTACACATAGTAATTTTAGTAACTAAAAGTAAGTTGAAGTGAAGTAACAAAAGATTCAAAAACTTGGAAATACCTGAGGTAGATGAATTCTTAAGAATTAATACTTTAAGTGGTAAAATAGTTATTTGGGCTTCAATACTTACTGTTAGCTTAAAACTATGTACAATCAATGATAATGTGAATTGACATTTATTCACTCCCCTGTATATTTATTCAAGTATTTATAAACAATACCTTCCCATAGCAGACTTTGATATGTGGCCGAATGTATGTACTTATAAATAAAGTATACTTTAAAATATGCAGATAATATAGCAAAAAATTAAAATGTTATCTCCCACAGAAGTTAGTCAAGTATTAATACTCAAGTAAGAAGTACAACATCTTTTCATTTCATGAGGAAAAAAGTGAAGGGAAGCAGTGAAATGATAGGCAGCCAGGTGTTGTGGGGAGGATATGAGAAGTAACTAACTGTAACATTTGCTTCAATTTCTGATAATGCTATTTGCCCTCACTTGGAAAGGACATGCTATCTATTTTATCAAAATAAAGTTCTGATGAAGATGTTAATGTGGAATGGAAGCACTCTGAATGACATCAAAAGAGATATGCCTCTATTAATAATGCTTCTGATATGTATGCATGAAAATCTCAAGAAATATGGGATACGTTGATGCTTTGGTAACTGAGTCACTAATTTTAAAAAGAGGGCTGGGAAATGGGGCTGTGTTGGTCAAAGGGCACAAAATTTCAATGGAATGGTATGACTAATTTCTGAAGATCTTTTGTACAGCATGATGACTACTGTTAATAGTATAATGCAAACATGATAACTGGTACTAAATCATCCATATTCTCAAAAGAAAAAAATACATGTGAGCTGAGAGATATGTTGACTAGTTTGAATTAATCATTTCACAATGTATACAGTGTGTCAAGCCATCATATTGTACACTGTACGCATATGAATTTTATCAACACAGATAATGGTTAAAAAGGGTAATGATCCCTCTTCATAGGTCATTTCTACATCCAGCATCTAATACACTGGTTCCACTGAACCAATGTTATGGTTCACAGCATTGTACTAGACTCAAATCTGGTATATATTTACCTATAAAATTCAGATAATAATATTTGCCTTATATCTTGTATTCTTAGTAACTACTTTGAAGATAACACACAGTGAATTAAATATTGTTATTTTCCTATGATTTGGTTATGAAACTTTGTTTTATTTTTTCCATAAAACAAACAAAAAAAGCATGCGTTAGTCCATTTGTGCTGCTATAGAAAAATACCAGAAACTAAGCAGTATATAAAGAAAGAAACTTATTTTCTCACAGTTTTGGAGACCAGGAAGCTCAAAATTAAGGAGTCAGCACGTTTGGTTATCAGTGAGGGTGGTAGAGAGATGCTGTGCCCGTACACAGCAAAACACGGAGCGACGAAAAAGTTCAATGTGGCACAAGCCTCTATTTTAAGAGCACGATACCATTCACAAGTGAGGATCCCTGGTGATCTACTTGCTCTCAAAGGCCCCACTTAGTACTACCATAGTGGCAACATTTGGATTTTGGAGAGATTACGTCCAAATCATGGCAGCTACCTTGTCTTATTTGTGAGTTTACTGCAAAACAAATGATACATGCAAACAATTCAGAAAATGTGGCAAATATAAATCTGATCTATTTCTTTATAGTTGGTAATAATAAGGTACCAAAATTCAACAAAGATTTATGTCAATGCATTTCAGCTTTAATTGTGAGAAGCAATCAAATGGGATAGCTAAGTACAAACTCAAGCCAGAGTACCTGGGTTCAAATTTTCACCTTACTAGTACTTAGCAAACTAATACAGTTGACTCGAAATTCGAAGGGATTATGTACCTTGAGCACCCATGAATTTCAAAATAACAGAGAATTTCAGATATAGGTCAGAAAAATGCTTATAAACTCCTATTTTTGTAGTTTAAACCCTAAGTATGCTATGTGTCCCGCAGTTATGTAATCTAATTTTATAAAATACTGTATTAATAAAGTCTTAGAAGGTGCAGGGCTTTCTTGCAACATCTTCGGGATCTTAGGGCTTTAAGAAAAACAAAGCTGAGAACCCTGGCGAAAGCTGCCTGCAGTATAGCCACCTGCTATGATGTGCCCAACGTCTGCCGAAAATGGGTTACAGGGCAGTAGCCAACCAGTGACAAGGAGAACTGAATAATGCTCTCAGATTGGCTACTTGCAAACCTCCTGCCAAAAAACCTATTGCAGAGGATATCTGCAGTTTCGAGAAATTGTGGACGTTTCCCCAAACAATTATTAGTTAGGTTGTAAAGCAAAATCTGCGAACGGCTGAGGCTGCAAAATTTGAACTGCGACTTCACGGAGGTATACTGTATCTCTCTGCCTGTATTGTTTCACCTGTATCTTTCAGAGAAACAGTATATTTCCCACTACATAGGTACATTTTTAAAGACTAAATATTAGTGCTTTCAAAAATCTTAGAATAGTGCTTGAAAATTTATAAATTATTTATTGCTATATGATTAGTTTTCAAAATCATAGGCTTGATCTGAGCCTATTATTGCTAACTAGCTATATTCTTAACATTATCAAAGGGAATAGAAGCTACCTGCTAATAGTAATAATTATTTTGCACTTAGTGGGTTCATTGACATTTGAAGAAGTTACCTGTGCTAAATAGTTGTAAAAAACCTTATTTACACAGCTCCAAGGCCAGGCCTGGGGAAGTTGCCAGTATCATGGCAGTCTACTGTTTAGACGGAGTACAATAAAGTCAGCGATTATACTTCATATGTATTCGTGCAAGGCATTCTTTGGTGCTAATATATGATTTTTGTTTTGTTTTGTTTTTTAGTACCAGGAATTGAACACAGGATGTTCCACTTGCCAGGCAGGCTCTGTGCCACTGAGCTCTATCCCACGCCCATGAATTTTTAATGAAAGATTTTCTGCTCTTGCCCTAAAATACTTGGGGATATTTGAGAAAGTAAATTAGTTGTTTCTCTCTACATTTTTAAAGGTGTCATTGTGTGTGTACCTCTTTTAATAGGCAATATTTATAAAACTTTAATGAATAATTATGCTGTTGCCTATAAGCTTAACATGTGCTTCTTTGTTGTAAATGCAATTTACAAGTTCGTTTACTTTGCGATTCACAATAAAATACTGTTGATTTTTCTAAAATATAGCTAGTAGCCAGAACCACTAAATTCATATTTCCTTAGTATCCAAAGTTATTTTAAGAAATCATGTACACTGCCACAGCTAATTTCAAGAAGAATCATTTTCTAAGGAGAAGTCCAAAATCAGTACCTCAGAAAACATCTTTTTTCACAAAGGGAGTGAATATACTCCTCAAGGCATTCAGGAGAACATAAGGTCTTCGTAGAGTAGACAAAAGGTTGACCCTGTAATGAAAACACAAAGACTCCAAGGAATCTACTTCCTTTTTTGTGTGTACATCATCTGTCCCTTTACTTAGTAGAATTTTCTCAAACATAAAACCTTACACTTTACAAAATAAGTTTTATATTTCAGTTTACATAAAAATAGAATTTTCAGACAAAGTAGAACCTTACCTCGAGGTGGTTGGCAAAATACATTACTAGTATTCAGACTACAATGTTTATTTTGTATTTTGTTAAAAGATTGTTTCTCCGAAGAATGTAAATAAAGGTATAATTTGACTAATCGGTGACTACAAGCTGTGAAATCCTCGCACATCTATTTTGAGAGAAACGAGACTGTGGATAGCCCAAAATGGGCTGTGATGGATCTTGGGCAAGACTCAAGAATTTTTCTCTTTCTTTCCATGAAAAAAATTTAAGTATAAGTATTCTAAGATTATAAATAAAAGTATAACCACAGACTTATTTCTCCATAAACTTGTTTTTTCTGCATCCAATTTACAAAAGTGGTACCACTTACAATGACCTTATCTCATGCAATGTGTGCTGACTGTAAAGAAAATTTCTTTTGACTTTCCCTTAATGGTGACAGGTAGGTCCTCGGTTCTCATATAAACTCTTTATAGAATCACATAAAATATCTAGAGTTGCTTTAGAAATGCAAGTCAGGAATATTAATTCAAATCCTATCTGATTTCAGAAAAAAATACACAAATTAAGTAGGCAAAAGGGACAGATATATAATTGCAGGACAACATTAAAAAAGGAAGAGATTTCCAATTATATTTTACTAAATACACTGTCCATTGACTAGGAAGCCCTGCATACAATAAAGTTGAAAACTCATCTAAACTGGGTCTATAATATCATAACCACTTACTGAGGAGATGTGAGGCTATTCCTTCTCCTACTCTCCATTATAATCATAATCATTTCTCTGTCTTTTTATGTTTTGGAATACAATCAAGTAGAAAATAGTAGAACATATAGGACATGTATTACATTTTTAAACTTAAAAGTTTGTCTCATAAATGTGTTGACACCACACAAATTCAGGAAAAGGAGTACTTCATATGTTTTAGTTGTTCCAGAATACATTTATTCATGCAAAACATACAAACTATCCCAAGTATCCAGATAGTAATATTCCTCTGTAGGTTCAGATTGAGTATTCAGAGATAACATTGCATTAAAATATCACATTAAAAGACCCAAGATGGAAATAAGATAATGCTTCCTCACCCTAGCAGTATTACACAATGAAAACATAGCAGAATTCAGAAATGATGGTAAGTGGTAAAGCACATGAAGAAAAAAATTCAATAGAATATCAAATAAAAAGCATGCTAAAATCATCCAGGCAGAAATGAGGGGTACCCAAAGAGAAATAATATATACTGTTTAATCATGCAAACCAAAAGATGTGAATGGAATGGTTATTATTTCAAAATTAATTAAACAGAAATAAGCAACAATAAACAGCTTTGGAAAAACTTAATGGTCAAGAAATCAAAAAAAAGGCCCATGCATTTGAAAAATATTTAGTCTAATTTTAAAGAAAACTTTTAAAATCACATTTCTATAATTGTTTAAAATCAAGGGAAAATAAATTTTAATAAGTTATACATGTGACAGCATCACTAGGGATTACAGTTGCAAGGTCACTTACTTGAATGTTCAGATCACCAAAGGAAAGTGTATATCAGAAGAGTATAAATCAGCCAAAATGGAGGTAGCAGTATAAAAATTTGCATTTGAACTCAGAAAAAGCAAAAAAGACTACAAAATATCAAATTGATGAAAATTCAAATCTAAGAAACTGTCTACCATAACACTATTAAATAAATAAAAGATTCAATTTCAAAATACCAATAATAAGAATTTAAAATGCAGACATTTTTGAAGACAAAGTGGTAATAAATAAAATCAATAAAAGGGAAATAAAGGCCTTAAAATGCATAACTTTTGGATTACTAAGAAGAATTTTCATTTTTACTGTAAGAGAACAATTTAAAAATCATCAAATATTTGCTCACAAGGCCACCTTGTATTATTTATACATCAGTGTTAAAAGAATACAACAGGCATAACTTTATTTATAGTCTCAATATCTAAAATTAGAGGAAAGTTTATAAATATTGTGACAAGGCTAAATAATGGAATGGTGTGTAATCAGAGAACTAAAGATCATGATATAAGTACGTTTTCTGTCAACTCTTCTCCAAATCCTACTGAACTGCAATAAGACAAATACAAAGAAATGTTGTATGAGGCAATGTCTATGCTAAAACAGTGAAGTTGCTCCAAAGAGCATCTGCTAGAAAAAAATGCATACTTTATCATATTGAAAGAAATAAAACATCCCTGCTTAAGAGACTGATACATTGCTTGAAACTACAAGAAGAAATCTTGAAGAACTCATGTTTGGATTCAGAGAAGGGCAGGGACCACAACGTTTTGGAGCTTGGACACAAATTAAAGATTGCGGTCTAAGCACCTGTCTGGCAAGCGCAAGGTCGTGAGTTCAATCCCCGGTGCTGCAAAAAAAAAAAAAATATTGGTAGCAACGGTGTGACTACATGGTCTGATAGTGTCATTGTAATTTTCAACATTTAGTCCCTGAGTTTTAGGGAAGGTGGTAGATGGAGGAAAATGAAAATTGACATTTGGTTTTCAGTTTTACAGCTAAAAGCCAAAGGTAAATTTCTTAGACATAAGGAAAAATGCATCTACAAATGCAAAAGCCACAGCCAAGGAACAATGCTTTATCACACCTTTTGTCCAATGCGCTTAACCCTGTCATATGAGGAAGAAACACTGAATAAAAGGAGAGCAGGAAAAGCCTCCAGCACTGTAGGGTTATTCCGAGTGTAAACTTTAAATTTAATACAATTTTCATTTTAGAATAGCTTGAGATTTCTACAAAAGTTGCAAATGCAGTATAGCCAAGTTTTCATATACATACTCAACAGTTTCTCCTGTTGTTAGTATCTGACATTATCGTCGCAATCAACGAACCACTGTTAACATGCATTATCATTGAATAAAGTATACATTTTATTCATATTTCTCTAGTTTATTACCATTGCCCTTTTCCCATTCTGAGATCCCATTCAGAATACCATATTAAAGTTAGTCAAGTTTGCTTGGGTTGCTATTGACCATGACAGTTTTTCAGACTCCCATTGATTTTGATCACCTCTTAACTTCCATTCAAGCATCTGAATTTCCTTCAACTGAGGTTTTTGTGTTGCTTTTTCTCACAATTAAGTTAAGGGTGTGGATCTGGGGAAGCACATCCAGAGATACAGTGACAGTTTCATCGCCTAGTATCACAGCTACATGTGAACAATATAATCTGTTTCTATAGCTGTTGACCTTGGTCACCTGACTAAGGTAGGATTTGTCAGGTTTTTCCTCTGTAAAGTTACTCAGTTTTTTTTGTTGTTGTTGTTATCGTATTCTTGTAACACATAGCAGTTACATTCATTTTGGGGAATTGGTACATATGCACAGCTTATCTTCATCAATTTTGATACATTCCTTCTTCTTTTGTCCCCTCTTTTGTCCTGATCCCTTTCACCATCTCCAAAATTTCTCCTGTGGTTTACTATCTCTCCTATATTTTATTTTCTTATTTACTTGTCTTTTAGATTTCCATGTAAAAGGAACCATGTGATATTTAACTTTCTGTGTCTGACATGTCAAATAACAGGCTCTCAAATGTCATCTATTTTCCTGCAAATGACATGATTTCATTCTTTTTTATGCCTGAAAAGTATTTTATTGCATATATATAGGTTATATATATATAATTTTCTTTATGCATTCATCTGTCGATGGGCATTTAGACTGTTTCTAGAGCTTAGCTATTGTGAGAGGTGCTACTATAAACAGAGGTATGCACGTATCACTATTACTCTTTCTCCTGTCTTTCTACCTTATACTTTTTGGAAAGATGACCCTGTGCACAGTGCATGCTTCAGGGTGGAGAGTTATGAGAATATTAACTTAAAATAATTGCAATTCTTTTATATGGGAATTGTCTACTCTCATTTATTCATGAATTTACTAACATTTTACACTTTCAGTTATAATTCAATATTACATCATTAATTTCATTATTCAAATTATTATTCCAGCTTTGAACATTGAAATCTTGTTGAATTGGCTCATGTGTCCTTTTGATATATTCTCATCATTTTTTTTTGGTTGGTTGATTTTCTACCACTTTCTTACTTCCTAGTTAATGCTTTGGGATCAACCTTTGTAATTACTGCTCCAGCTCTGAATTCAACCATTTCTCAAAGGAATCTTGGTTCCTTGTTGGAGAATTGTATTGAAAATCAGTCTGGGCATTCAATTTGCTCATTACTCCTGGAATGTTGTTGCTTCTTGATACTCTCAGCTGACAGTGAAAGAAGTTTTATCTGTGTATGCTAACCCATGTATGCACACATCTATAAATGTCACTCTCTTTCCATCTGAGTCTATTAAACTAAATATGTGTCAGTATTGTCTGCAACTTAATCCAATACTCCATGGAACATTCTAAGATTTCCTCTTGGTAGTCCATAACCCCCTATTCCAAATTCGAGAAACCAAACAAGCAATGCTTAGTCTGGGAACAGCCAGACCCCAGCCTCTCCCCTTGAGTCAGCACCATTCACAGATTGGGGGTAGAGAGAATAAGGCCACACCAGCAAGCAAGCCCAGTCTGGGCACCAGCGCCATGCTCAGACTGCTGCCAGGCTGGGGACAGCCAGACCCAACCCCCTTCCAGAGCCCAGGCTGGCAAACAAGAAGTACCAACTGCCCCCCCCATAAGCGACTGGCTTATCCGAAGAAACAGGCTGTGATGATAGCTATGGAGGTGGAATGCAATTGGATGCCTGTGGTGCTTTGATGTTTCACTGACTTTGCAGATCTAGGGCCCGTGGTCTGATCATCTGTTTAGAGGACAGCGGTGCGCAGTTTGGCATCTCAGGGGGGGAATCTCCTTCTGAGGATGGGAGCCATTGTTGATACTCTATGGTCTTGTTTTGAAGTCCTATATCATTTCCATTGTCTTGTTGGGTTGGGTTTTACTTTCTTGTATTTTGTTTGATTAGGTTAAATCTGATGGCAGGAGCAGCTATTTCAAAGATAGCAAGATATATTATGGTAGTCATTTTGGATTTACTATTGGCTTGTTTTGAAGTCTTTTATTGCATTCATTGTCTTGTTTTTATTGTTTCTATTCTATTCTGTTGTTTGACTTTTTCTGTGTCCGAAGTTATCTGCAGCTATTTTGAAGACATCAAAAGGCATTATGGTAACTATTGTTGATTTCACAATGTTTTGAAGTTCTGTATCACTTACACTGGTTTGTTTTGATTGGTTTTATTCTCTTTAAAATAAAAAAAAAACAAATTTGAGAAACATGTCAACAACCCTCATCTGTTTATATAATTGGGAAATTGCATTATACATGTATATTGGTTTCAGAATTGTTATCCTGTTCTCCCATAAGAAACAACTTTATCAGCTAGTATGCAGCATGTACAGTGACTTTCCTTTGCTTTTAGTCTCACAGACTCCACATCTTTCTAAATTTAATGAGGAAAACACATTTTCTCTTACTGGATTGCTATGGTTTAGATCTAGATTATTCCCAAAGTTCTCATTTGTTC
>RJWT010043456.1:0-11956 GCA_004365215.1 Cuniculus paca
TTTTTTTTTTTTTTCCTCACAAACAGAATGAGCTTTGGTTTTACCTGTTTGTTTTCCTCACCTCCATTACACCAGGGAACAGGAAAACAATTTTTTTTTTAAGGAGCAGTGAACACAGCCCACCAGCACTGCACTGTACTACTCCGGTACACTGCTTGTAGGGTTCAGATCTTCTCTCTCCCACACACTGAACCTCTGTATTACTCTACTTTAACTTCTGGACAAACTGATAGCACACATTTCCACTTGGCCAGAACTTTTGACTCAGCAATTGCACTATTACACAAATGAGCTTTTTTGTTTTCCTTGAGCAAACATAATAGGGAGTGCAATATTAAAATCACACACTTTTGGATGCAGTGATTTCCAATTGCCTTCATGATGCTGAGAAACACTTTGAGTCACATCAAGTGATTAGCAAAGTAATTCTTAAAAAATTCTAAATAAGGCCGGGCGTGGTGGTTCACGCCTGTAATCCCAGCACTCGGGAGGCTGAGACAGGCGGATCATTGTGAGTTCGAGACCAGCCTGGGCTACAAAGTGAGCTCAAAGCCAGCCTGAACGGTATAGTGAGACCCTGTCTCAAAAACACCAGGGCTGGGGATCTAGCTCAGTGGCCTAAGTGCCTGCCTGGCAAGCACAAGGTCGTGAGTTCAAACCCTGGTGCCGCCAAAAAAAAAAAATTCTAAATAATTCTACTCACTTATGTTTTTAATAAGACAAATGGTTGTTGGCAGTGTCTTTGGTGTATGCTGCCTTAGATCAAATACTTTCTCTCTGATAAGACTCAGCGGAAGTCAACAATGAAAACTTCCCCAAGTTAATGAAATTGGCATTTCAAATTATTTACAATTTAATAAAATAAATGTTCCACATCTTCATTAAAATACCTTTTAAGACAGCATACACTGACCAAAAGAGCAGTGAAATGGAAGAAATACACTGCAATTAATTGTAGTTATAATATTCTTATAGAAATAAATGCAACACTTTGTAACAGAAACTAGAAGACAACCCCCAAATTTAGGAATATTAGCAGGAATAATGTGTGGTGCATTCAATGGTGGAATTCTATACAGTCATGAAAATTAAAAGCTATGCTTATCCACATCATAATGGAGAACAAAGGAAGCCATATGCATACACAAAAAGCCTACGCTGAAGGATGACGTTCAGATCAAATTCTAGACCAGGTGAAATTAATCTGTGGCATTAGGATTCCTGCTAGTACTTTCTTTTGGGAAGAAGGCAGGGCTTAGCGACTGGGAGCCTTCTGCTGGGCTGGTAAACCCTGCAGATCTTGGTTTATGTGGTGTTTGCCAGAGTGTTGACCTTATGAAATGCACAAAGCCCCGTGTTCAACTTGCACATTTTTCTGCACGAAGTAGAAAGAGCATAATAAAGGATGGATAAGAGGAAATAAAGGGATAGATTTGTTCCAACAGTGGAAGAGTGCAGGAGACCGAAGTAGAGGGGAGAAGAGCAGGGGAAGAGGAAGTAAGTAGAATTAAGATGAGCTGTGTACAGGAACTTTGTGACCTCAGTGAAAGTAAACATGGTGCATCATAAGCAAGAGCAAAGTGTGATACTAACAAGAAGAACAAAATGGGGAGGGGAATTTAGAGACTGAGGGAGGTGGGTGGGAGGGGAGAGGAAATTAAAAGAAAAAAGGAGCTGTGTTTTGTGCTTATCCAGTCCCCAAGAAGAATATAAAATTCACGTACTGCAAACATGCACTAATATAATAAAATGATACAAATTTAACCCAGAAGTATTCTGCCTATGAAGAACACAGAGAATTTCAACCTCTAAGGGAACAGACAATCAGATGATACAGATGTTGAAATTATCCAACAATGTCTTTCAGGCAGTCATTATTAAAATGCCCCAAAATAAAGAGTGAACACCCTTGAAGTGGATGAAAAGATAGAAAGTCTTGACAAAAAAAGAAATTCAAAATATAGTGAAGCATCAAATGGAAATTTTAATTTTGCAAAATACAGTAACAAAAAAACTACCTGGTGATACAGAGTGGAGATCACAAAGAAAAGAGTTAACAAACTTCAAGACATATCAATAGAAATTATGTAAATAACAGGAAAAATGATTGAGGGGAAAGATAACCCGAGGTTATAGGGCAATGCCAAAAGATCTAACGTTCGTATCATATAAAACACAGTGTGGTATATAAAAAAATGCTTAGATTTATAGATTCAGGAATCTCAGTTAACCTTCAACAGGAACTCAAAGAGATTCATGCCCAAGCATGTCATAATCACACTGCTAAAACTAAAGGCAAAGAAAAAGATCTCAGAAGAAGGCAGCGAAAGCTGATGCATTACTTACAGAGGAACAATGATTTGGATGACTGCCAATTTCCCATAAGAAACAGGAGGCCAGAAGTAAGCAGAATATTTTTAAGTGTTAAATAAACTGCCAACCAAGAATTTTCTATCCAATGAAAATATCCTTCAGGAATGAAAGTGAAATGAAGTCATTTTCAGGTGAAGGAAAACAGAATTTGTTGCCCCCAGAGCTGCTCTAAAAGAAGTGCCAAAGGAAGTCCTTCAGACGAAGAAAAATGATACCAGAAGGCAACCTGGAATATGAGACAATAAGGAAGAACAAAAAAAATTATAAACATCTGTATAAATACAGTAGAGTATTGTTCTTTTCTCTTGAGATGTATGAAACATATTTAATGTCTAAAAGGAAAAATATGACACTATCTCATGGATACACACACACACACACACACACACACACACACACCCAGACTTATGTGGGAAGGCAGCTGGAGGGAGGAGATACACTCAAATTATCCAAAAGATGAAAAGAAAATGAGCCAATAAAAAACAAATAAAATGGGAGGCCTCAATACAAATAATTACATTAGATTAAATGGTCAAAATACACTAACCAAAAGGCCAAGAATGGCAGAATGCATTTTCAGAAAATCAGTCACAAAACACACTGAGACAGGTAATGTCCACAAGACATTTACTTAAAACTGATTTTTAAAGTTATGGTAAAAATAAATTTATTTAGAAATAATGATTTAAGTATGTGAAACACAGAATGATAGAAAAAGTACACACTATGAAGAAAGTTGGAGTGGTTATATTACTATCAGTCAAGATAGACTTAATAGCAGAGAAAATTATCAGAGGGAGAGAGACATTGCATAACAAAAGCATCAATTTGCCATAAGACATGAAAATATTAAATATATGTGACCAATAACAGCACTTTGAAATCCACAAAACACTACTCTCAGAACTAAAGAGATTTTAAAAACTCATGAAAATACTTGGAGATCTAAACATTACTCTAAGAGATAAAAAAATTGGTAAGAATAGTATTAACTGAATAAAATTAACATTTAAAGAACACTCTGATCAATTGCAAAATATACTTTTTTCCAAGGGCACATGGGACATTCAATCAAGATAGATCACTTCCTGGGTCATAGAATAAACCTTAATAAATTTAGAAGAATTGAAATCATACAAAGTATGTTCTCTGACCATAATAGAATTTAAAAAATAGCTTAACAGGAAAATCCCTAAATAGCAACATATTAAACAGCATAATCCTAAATAATACATGAGTCAGAGAAGTCTCAAAGGAAATTACAAAATATTTTAAATTGGAGAAAAATTTTTAAATACTATCAAAATTTGTGGTGTTCAACTAAAGCCACTCTTTGATGGGTATTTATAACACTAAATTATACTTAAAAAATAAGAAAGTTCTCAAATATAAGCTTATACCCTTAAAAACATTAAAAAGGAAAATAAATTCAGAACAAGTAAAAGAAAACAGGAATCAAAAAAATTGAAAATAGAAAACAAAACAAAACAAAAAAAGAATGAAACCAAAAGACCATTCTTTGTATCTGCAATATAATCAAGAATTCTCAAAACTCATTATTTAGAAACAAACAAAATAACAGGACTAACAATTCACCAGAAAGAATTTATTTGATGGCAAATAAGCCCAGGAAATGATTATTCAGCATCATTATTAGGGAAATGCAAGTGCTGAGCTATAATTATACAGCTATTAAAATGGCTAACAATTTTATTTATTTATTTATTTATTTATTTATTTATTTATTTATACTGGCGATTGAACTCATGACCTTGCACTTACCAGGCAAGCACTTGAACTGCTGGGCTAAATCCCCAACCCTGGTTAACAATTAAAAAAAAAAAAACAAAAAAACTGACAATACCAAGGAAACAGAGCAACTGGAATTCTTATACATTTCATACTAGTACAAAATTCTACAACCATGTTGGATACAGTTTGAAGGATTTTTATAAAGTTAAACATATACTTACCATATAACCCAGAAATTCTATTCCCAGATATGTACCCTAAAGAAATGAAATTCACATTCACACAAGCCCTGTATATGAATGTTTATAGCAGCCCTCTTGACAATTGCCAAAAAAACCCAAAACTAAACAACAAAAAAAAATCTAGCTAGCCTTCTTAGAGTGATGAATAAACAAATGAAAAGATATCCAAATAATAAAATATTCAGCCACAAAAATCTCTGTTCACATGGGCTATTGACACATGTGAGTGAAATCTTGGGGACTCTCAAAGACATTATATGAGGGGAAAAAAATCCAATCTCAGAAGATTACAATCCTCTATCATTTTGCTTATATGGCAATCCCAAAAAAGACACTAGTACAGTGAACAGAGAACAGATGAGTGATTGTCAGTGGTTCACAGTAGGGGAAACATAATTATAAAGGGACATGGTATGAGGGCATTTGGGGGCTGATAGAATTGTTCTGTATCCTGATCATGTTGGTGGTTACATAAATTTATACAGACATTAAAACTCTGGATATCAAACTACCAGTATACAGCAAAAGGTCAATTTTATTTTTATTCTAATGTTAAATATGACATTAATACAAATAAAGAAATAACTTCTTTTTTAAGGAGGTTAGGAAAGTTTGATTGGAAAAAAGAGGAGACTAGCTCCTGGATTTTCAGGAGGGGTCCTCAATGAAGTAGCCCAAGAAATAACTTTTGACTTGACTTTTTAAGATGTTAGAGCACAAACTTCCACAGAAAAGACTTGAGTACACACATGGCATCAAAGACTAGCAACCGCAGAAGAAAACCAGGACGACACTGGTATACTCACCACTGCTGGCCCCTCTACAGTTTCCGTTACTAGAATCCATAGGGAAATCTGAAAAGTGATAAGGGAAGAACCGTAACATATCTGCGATTAAGGCAAGAACTCCTATATAAAAATCTAACCCAATGGCAAGCTTGATTGGTAAGAACCAGGTGTCTCAAGGAAGTGAGGCCAGCACTCTTACTTGTGTGTGAAATAAGGATGCTACCTACTCTTCAGTGTGATCGAAAAGTGCTGCTTTTGAATCCTCATCAACTGTGAATAAATTTCAGGCTCTAATCAATAACTTGTGTCCAAATTTCAGAAAAGTTATAAATGATGAGTATCCTATCACAGTGAAGTCCATGCAAATATTAGGCTTTCACCCAACCACTGTGACCTGATGACAGAGAATGGAACACACCCTCGAATAAACATGTTTCATGGGGCATGCGCCCAGTGAACACCGTGGTGCCCGCAGGAAACACTCAGAGAGCACCCTATGCCCTTTGTCAACTACAGAATAAGTAGATCTTCCCCAGAAAAGAAACCTATACCCAGCAACAGTTCAGGCCAGTGCAATCAATAGATGTGACAATAACTAGAAATTGCTCTTGATTCTTTTCATGATGCTGCAGTACCAGACTATGGTCACGATAAAGGTCTCATTTGCTCTAATTAAGAAAGTGGCCTCAATGAATAGCGCCCAGGGCCCCAGCAGAACACCCTGTGGAGAGCGCATACTTACGACAGCGTACAGACTCAGCGACACTCCAACTCATGCTTTTATACACGAGTTAAAACTTGATGAACACATAGCCGGGCGTGGTGGCTCACGTCTGTAATCCCAGCACTTGGGAGGCTGAGACAGGCAGATCGTTGTGAGTTCGAGACCAGCCTGGGCTACAAAGTGAGCTCAAGGCCAGCCTGAATGGCATAGTGAGACCCTGTCTCAAAAACAGGGCTAGGGATCTAGCTCAGCAGTCTAAGCGCCTGCCCGGCAAGCACAAGGTCATGAGTTCAATCCCTGGTACCACAAAAAAAAACAAAAAAACAAACAAAAAAAAACTTGATGAACACTTTTACATTAAATAAATGTAATGCCTCCGTGTATCCTAACAGAAAATAATGTTCTTCCTCTGTCATTGTTCCAAGATATTATAAATTAAACAAAGGGGTTTACAGGACACCAATGACCACAATTATAGTTAACGAATTGCACTGCAGGTTTAGTAATTATCGGCGGGTTTTGTTTTTCTGGTGCTGGGGAATCAACCCCAGGGCCTTGTGCATGCCCTGAGCTACACCCCCACTCTCAGCTGGTATTTAAAAAGCTGTATTCAAGGAAAGATAGCAGTCCGCAAATCAATAAATAAGCAGGCAGCAAATATGAGTTCTAAAAACATTTGCTCAACTTGGACATATATTAACTTAAGGGCTTGTATTCCATTCACACTTCATTCATGATAAATATATCCATGTTGGACGGTAATGTGCCAACAGGTTTTCTATTTCTGAATAATGTGATAAAACACATATGCTTTATAAAAAAATAATATCCCGGTAGATGAAGAAATTACATGGGCCTATACTTGAAATGTTTAGTGTACAAAAGTTACAAGAAAATGAAAAATAAGACCCTTCTCTTGGAAAAAGAAATCCCCTTCAAAACGCCTGAGAAAGTTTTCCTTCTTTCACTTATATCCATAGGGAAACATTACGACCCTGAAAAATGCTTGGAAGTCAATCATTAAAACTGTGAAAGAGAAAGTCAGAGTTTTCTGATCATAAATAATCCCCCTAAAAACGCTGCTGGGCAGTTAAGTTTAGGAATTCTACCATCAAAATGATCCTGAGCTAAAAGAGTAGATACTGTACTGCTAGATTTTAAGCCACAAGGATTTCTAGAGGGGATCACAAAGGCTCCGGAAGAAGAACTTAAGGTAGCTGTGGGAGGGAGGCAGGGTTTTCCAGGTAGGGATGTGTACTGCAGAGGTACTAGGGTGCGAAAAGGTCGCATCCATTGTATGTCACGTGACCTGAATATCCGCCAATGTGGCTGAGTAGAAAACACAGTAATCAGAGAGAAAGGAAAGCAAGAGAGGGAAGGAAGGGCAAGATCATGAAGGCTAGACGGAGACTCAGAGTATTTTACTTATTTCATGTTTAAAAAAAAATTTTTTTTGGCAGCGCTGAAGATTGAGTCCAAAGTGTCCACACTGAGCTACATCCCCAGCTGTTTTTATTTTATATTTTTGAGACAATGTCTCACCAAATCACTAAACTGCCCAGAATAAAACCCAAACTCACAGTCCTCCTGCCTCAGCCTCCCAGAGTGCTGGGATTACAGGCATTCAAGCAACAGGGTTTTCATTTCCTTGTTGAGCTAGAAGGAGGCATCCTGGAGACAAGGGAATCAATTATCAGTGTCTGGCCACAATCCATGTAAAAGTGCTGGGATCCAAACTAAGAAAAGGCGTTGGAGGGAAGGGGGAGCAAACGGGAGTCAGAGTAGATCCAGCAACACTGACTGAACGTGAGAGATGGAAAAGGAGAAAAGCAAGGCTGACTCCTAAGTGTGGACAACGAGGGTGTGTGTGGTGGTCTCTCAATGACACAGAAAACACCAGCCAAGAACAGGCCCACAGGCGGGAGCTGATGGGTCCATGTTGAGGTCTGAGATGGATGAGCTGATGGGAAATCCACGCCTCTGCCATCTCCACAGTGCAGCGGAGGAGCAATCTATTGTCTCTTGGAATCCATGTCCTGAGCTCTGCTTCATTCCCTTAAGCCACGTACAAATGGGCTTTCAAAGGGACAATGCAAAAAAGGTCCCTTTAACTGTAACCAGATGGGCAAAAGACATCAGACTCTCTATAAAGCTTAGGAGCTGCTCATAAAGAGAAAGTATGGTGTAGAAGAGGTCTTGGTTTGAAACCATTTTCTTACCAGCTGAACTAATTTCTCAGGTCACTTAATTTCTCTCTATGCCTTGGCTTTCTTTTCTGCAAAATGGGACCAACAGTACTTGCCATAGAGTTGCTCTGAGAATTAAATCACTGTGTGCAACTCACGTAGGGCGATGCCTAGAACACGTAAGTGTGGGTAGCTGTGATTCTGCTGCTGCTCCATACCTCTGTCCTGAGGGTGGGCCATCCTCTCCACAGTGATGTTAATATTAAACATTTCTGTCATGCTTTGTTTGCCATTTACCAATCTGATTCTCAATCAAGATCAACATCAAGGAACTCGTCTTTTCAAAGTACAAAAGCAACTGCAAATCTACAATTCCGAAGAAGGACCCACAACTCTAATACTGTGGTTTTCTCTACATTGAAGCAAAGAAGCCAAGTCTTCATTACACAAAACCACAAGTCTCCACAGTGCCTCTCTCTCATTTTGTAGACACCTGGCAGAAAAAGAAACACCAAATATAACTTAGTCCATTTTGCTCTTTCAATGACTACTTGAAAATCAGTTAGGAAGGAGATAAAAAAAAAAGTAAATTGTTAAAAATAGTGTTTAGGGACAATGTAAGATTTCACATCCCTGGCAATCAGTTTATCTAAATAAAATCAGTGCCGTCACACTGAGATACTCTTTCCCTCATCCAGCATCTTTCTATATCTTACGCGATGAGGGAGGCTTAGCACCGTATGCACCAAGTTTTCTCGCGTCCCAATCTAAAATTTCCATTTCTCCTCCTCGTTCCATATTCCTCCTCCTCGCCTTCCTTCTTGGTATTTGCCCCTCAAATATTTGTAGATCAGGGCTAAAGAAAAGGCTGTCTGTTCCTCAGAGAGGGGAGAAATGACCAAGCTGCCGTTTGTGCATGTGAAAGCTGGCACACTCTGCTGGGCGCGAGGGCACAGGGTGTGTTGAGTGAGAGCCGAGGGACAGAGCAGCGCCACACAGAGACCAGCATGACTGAGGGGCGATTATAAAGCCCTTGGCATGGCAAACTGTAGCTGGTGTAGAAATAGCTGTGAAACATACCATCAACTTTCTCAAAGTCTTGGTGCCTGCCCTAGGCTGTTTATAATGAACCATGCTCAATGGTCACAATTAACCATTGTCTGTTATTCCCAATGGAATTTACTCAAGCTTGAGGCACGGTTGATGTGTATATCAAATATTAACTTTATACTGTCAGAAGAATTAAGATCTGCTTCTCCCATCAGGTCCCTGTGTAAAACTTGTTTCACAGAGATGAACTGATACAAGTTCTAGGCTATACCTGTATTGATTTGCAAAGAAAGAAATTATCAGTCAATTTGATATAGCAATGATAATAACAGCAAAAGAGCAATGCTTGAGCAAATCCGTCAGGGCTTATTATGTATTAGGTACTAGACTAATGCTTTACATGCTCTGTAATTCAATCTGTTCCACACTCTTCTGATGTAAGAAGTTTGGTCCTTATTTTACAGGTAAAACACTGAATTGGAGAGATTATGTACATTTTCCATAGCAACAGCTGATGGGGGAAAAGTTGAGACTCAACACCTTGCCGACTCGAAGGCCATTTTCTTTACTCAAATATTGATAGTCAATATTTTACTAAATGTGTTAATTAACTAGCTGAAAACAGATCTTAGATAAAGCATGGAAAGCAGCCTGTGTAGCCATAGTAAATATTAAGTGTGTAAGGAGAATAAATTTCATATAAATTTATTAGTAACAGTGAACGTGTAACCTGTTCTTTATAAAAGTAGCTTTACCTTCAGTGTTTTGCAAGTGAAAAGTAGTTTGAAGCCTTATTCTATTTCGGTAAGATTTTGCTTTGTGAGATGTCCTGAACTTTTTTGTGGAGTCACAATATACCATGAGGGAACAGATCCCCACACACAGACACTCCTGCTGGTCGCGTTTTATTGAGGGCATCCTCATTTTTATATTGGCTGGATAGAGTCTAATCATAAAACACAGGATTCGGTCTATACATGCAGGAAAAACATGCGTGTCACGAATGACCACGTCCCACTAAATCAAAGAGTATATTGCATCATAAATAAGACCAGTTACATATGGCAGTTTCTAAGTAACTCCAGATGTCTGACAGTTTGACCTAACTGAATGTAACTTTCGTCACACTGACCCTGGAAGCCAGGGGACCCGTCAGGCTACAATCTGCCCTTCTGTTCCCATCTCACCTCCCTCCTAGGTCTTTCCAGCCACCACAGTCTCTGGTTCACATGGAAGGTTTGAGGAGGGGGAGTATCACTAAAATACGGTTTCAGCGACCACCTACTGCTACTTATTTCTCTAACAAGGATGCTGTCAGCAAAACGAACACTATGGCATTATAACGCAGCTCAGAAATCGGGTCTTCCGGACTGACAAATAATTTCCATGCAAGTTGTATTGGAGCTTTTCAATGAGGCAATTGTTCTGCTTTTGGTGCGTGGTGATAGGTAACTCGGGGTCACTTAATGAAACTGCTTCCCATCCACACTGACTGTGGCTTTTTGAGAGCCACTAACCTTGCCGAACCTCACTCATGCCAGGTCCCTCTCTAAAAGGGCTCTAAGAGCAAATTGTGCCCTTTACGCGGAGGATGCATTTCAGCATGAACCACTGCCACCTCGTTACTAGCCCTTGGCCTGAGAAGAGTGTGAGCATTTAGCTGAGGCTAAGTGCCTGGCGCGCCAAGGCAGCCACTGCACTGAGCTCTTCCAGAGTCTGCAGGCCAGGGACCACAGTGGGCACAAAGCCTCAAGAGCGCTCTTTCACCCCCAGAGAGGAAAAAGAAATACTTTCTGATTATCCTACACATCCAGCTCTTGGCTCTTGAGTAACATCAAGAAGACAGGCCAGGCATGGTGGCAGATGCCTGTAATCCCAGCACTCAGGAGGCTGAGGCAGGAGGAGTGCTGTGAGTTCAAGGCCAGCCTGAACTTACATATGAGACCCTGTCTCAAAAATAAATAAATAAAAAGACAACATGTTCATTTGAAGAGTGATTAACTCAGTGAGGTGACCATCAATAAGTTCTTGAAACCTTTACCTTCAGTTTTGGTCTTTCAGCTGTTTGTACAAATCTTTGCCTCTCTGTCTTCTCATTTTATGTTGAGTCAATGTAATTTTTCTGAATAACGTAACAGTTAACTAGAAATGCATCTGCAAACATGAGCCTAAGTTGAGAAGTTGAGAGGCAGCAAAAGGCAACGTTGATGTCCAATAAATGAATAGAGATGAGACAACCAAATCAACACATCTCAGAACAGAGCTGATGTCCGGAAGCTACCAAAAAGGACCCCAGTGTAAAATAAGACAAAACAAAAACCTCTAATTTTAAAGTATTCGAGGAGGGCAAGGGATATAGCTCAGCAGCACAGCGCCTGCCTGGCAAGCACAAGGTCCTGAGTTCGATTCTTGGTACAAAAATAAATAAATAAAATAAAGTATATGAGGGGTATAATTTGAGGTTTGGCTCAGTTGGCAGGAATCATACTGAGTTAGAAATAAATGAACCATAATGAACTAGACTTAGTTGGGGTTTTAGAGTTATAAACGTCATAATCTGACTAAACGCAAGTGAGAAAACAATTTGTGATTCATCCCACAAAACGCAGAACTACAATAAAGTTTTATGGTAGAGAAAACTTGAATGTGCAGATAATGTGCGAAGAGTATGAAACGAGGTACTAAAGACCGCATTTGCAGAATACAAGAGTGAGGTAAGGGGTGAGATTATGACCTGGGTAAATGGAGATAAGGTGCCTAAATATAACTCCTCGCATCCATATGTCATTTGCAAAGTGACTTTAGGCATGCGGGCATGCGAAAAGAGCGCAGTAATTTCAG
>RJWT010043457.1:0-11967 GCA_004365215.1 Cuniculus paca
CCTGGCCTTGGAACTGGGGTGGCAACTGTCCTTCACACCCCTTCATCCCTGTACCCTCTCCTCTCCTAGGCAGGGAGGAGCATGGGCTTCTAGAGATCCGTGGTGGAATGAAGAAGTTGGTCAGTTTGGTCTTTGTTTTTTGGTACCGGAAATCGAACTCAGGACCTCGTGCTTGCCAGGCAGATGCTGTGCCACTGAGCTAAATCCCTGGCTGTCTGGCTGTCATGAAAGCAGTGGGCACCATACTGAAAAGACTGAGAGGGCCCGATGCAGAGGAGGAGGTAGACGGGCACAGAGGCTGAGGACCCAGGAGGCAGCTGAACAAGATGCTGGTTCTGGGACAGGGTTTCCTGAGAAGGGCTCCTGGCAGCCATAGTACAATGACGGGACACAGAGGTGCACATCTACCAGTGTGAGGGCGGAGCCTCATGCAAGCGCGCAGGAAGCCTTCTTCCAGGTCTTCCTTTACTGGAGTGGCACCACGTGAGACCATGCTTGTGGTCTCATGCGATCGAGGAAAACTCACAAATCAAAAACATCTCTTGTGGGCCAGGCCTTAATCTTTGAACGTATGTCATCTCATCAGGAAAACTTTAGGAGATAAGAATTATTTGCCCTATTTTACATGCTAGT
This sequence comes from Cuniculus paca, assembly GCA_004365215.1. Classification (NCBI taxonomy): domain Eukaryota; kingdom Metazoa; phylum Chordata; class Mammalia; order Rodentia; family Cuniculidae; genus Cuniculus; species Cuniculus paca. The sequence continues at coordinate 634 of RJWT010043457.1, forward strand.
AAATTGAGATTCAGAGAGGTTAAGAGACTTGCCCAAGATCACAAATAAGGAAAGTATTGATTTGGGTTACAGTGTGAGCTCCAGAAAATGTTCCACCCAGGCAACAGTTTGCCTGACCAAGAACACCTTAGGATACTTTCCTGCTTTGGGGCCAAAGGGAGTCTCTTGTAGCATGTTAGGTAAGAGCGTGTGACCTTTCCATTGACTGGATTGACAAACTGAATGATCAGATAACTTAGCTATGTGTAGGTATGACTGTACCCAGAACTGCCCTTTGTCTCAGTTTCCTGTCCTCTTCCTTCCACACAAACACCAAGTCTTGACTGTGTCAACCCTTGTGGCCTCTTTTGTCTATCTGCCCCAGAGGTCTGGGGCAGCTGCGAGGGAACTGACCAAGATATGACCGGAGGGAACATGAGCTTTGAAGCCAGGCAGCTCTGGGTTTAAATTCCACCTCCTGTTTTCATGTAGTTCTACCCAGACTGGAGGAGAGGGACAGGTTCAAGGAGAGGAGAGGAGGTCAGTGTTGGTCATGTGGTCTCAACCTGGTTTGGTGAGGAGCCAGGTTCCAGATCCATTGCCCTTTGCCACCAGCCCTCTCCAAAACAGCTGGACCTACTGCTAGTGCCTGGAAAACCTCAGTTCAGAGGACACAACTTCAGAGGCTGAAAGATAACTCAGGTAATCCTATGAATAATCTACACATTGATCTAAAACCTTCTTAAGTCTCCGGTCATGCACTGAATACAATCATCCTCCAGAGGGGATAGTACTTTCCATTACTAGAGAAAAGTCACGTGAGATGAAAGGAACCCCAAAGAACCCAGATTCTCCACACAGGGACTCTGTTCTCTCATCCCTAATATGTAACAGCCAATAATATGACAATAACCTAACAGTTTACATGTTAATGCTCATAGCAGCTCACTTCCTATTTTCTGGTGCAGTGGGTACATTTATGGTCACAGAAATGAGAAGCAAAACTGGACCTTAAAGTCAGGCATCAGCATCCAGCTCGTAACCTCAATGCCTTTCTGGCACTTACTGGAATAACGAGGCTTTCCTTCCAGGGAGGAGGGTCAGGATTAAATGAGATTACGCCTCGAAACTTCCAGTGCAGAACAAGGACCTAATGCTCATTTTCTTCCCCAGCCTTTTCCCTTTGTGAGGGAATAGCTATGCCTACATCTCAGCAAAGGTCTGTCTCACACATACAAGTTCTCAGCCAATACCTTAGGAATGAAGGAAAGAGAGGTTTTGCTAAAGTAAGTAGCAGGTGGTGAGGAGAGTATTATAAGAGGTGTGTATGGGAGGCCGAAGTCAGAGGGCCAAAGCTGGGGCCAAGTACTACAGCTTACCCTGATACTGAGGTGCACACCACACTCCTGGCAGTTGAGTCCATGAAATGGGTTTTAACTTCTAGCCGTTCATGTATCATGGTGGGAGCCTCAGAGTTTGCCAAAAGGCCTGGGACCTCAAACGAAGACTGCTCAGTCAGGTGTGTGTGTGTGTGTGTGTGTGTGTGTGTGTGTGACTAGACACAGTATAGGCGTGGGAGCACCTGGAAGGAGGAAAGCACTACCCCAAGAGCACTCCACCGCTGAGGCAAGCTTTGAGCCACTCATCAGTGGTGCTAGTACTGCCGGGGGAGGAGTGGTGTGCAGGGGCTGGGGGGAGGAAACAGGGCCATTCTGTTCTAGGCCTAAGTTAGCTCAGGCCCGAGATAGCCCAGACCCACACCCAAGCAGTGGCTGCCCCACCCGACTTGGCCCAAGTCAACCACTGGCAAATGGAAAGTGTTTCTTGGATCACAGAAAGAGGTCTCTGTGGAGCTACCCATAGCCCAGGTCTCTGATGGAAAGTCTCCAAGCCATACTGGCTCACTTCAACCAACACAGGCTGCATGAGTAATGGTGACTGAGGTGCATTCATATCTGTTTATCAAGATTACATGGGCTCAGACCAGGTGCGCCTGGGCCAAAACAAGCAGACCTTGATCAGGCAACACACCCGCACATTTGTTTCACCATGTTCTCTCTGGATGTCCCTCAGCTCGACCGACACATCTTGGTTGGGATGGTTTAGGATGACAGAGATGAACAGCCATGCCCTGTTCCGACTTTAACTATTTCTGTTTATAGGCACAGCCTTCATATCCAGTACAAAGTGAAATGAGGACATTTTTTTTTTTCCACAAAGTGGAAATGCTGAATCTCAATTGCTTGGATGTTTTGGGAGTGGTTGTTTAAAAATCCTCCCCACTGCTTTGGTTTGCTCTGCTCTTTGTAAGCACAGTCACAGACCCAGACTCCAGGAGAGATTAATCCGGTGTCCTTGTTCCACTTCGTTCCATGTGACCAGCTCAACTGGGCCCTTCTTGTTCAAAATTTGCAAAGGATAGTCAAGACCCTGCTTCAATCGCTGGCATTTCAAAAGGGTTCTTGAAATGACAAAATGGTTCCTTTGCACTGTAGACATTTTCATCATCAATGAATATTTATGAAGTGCCCACACTGAGGTTGCTTGCCAATTCTGAACCAAGATAAGAGGGAAGGTTCTTTATTCTATTGCAGAGGGAGATTTAGTCAGTAAACTGCACTTCTTTTAACTTCTGAAAACCTTCCTTTTCCTGGAAAAAAAAAAGTGATTTTTGTTTTTACAAATGAGAAAGTAAAACCTTCGCTAATGCATGGTATTTCTTCAAACTTTGGTTTCCAACAGCACTTGTTTTCTGAAACCCTCAAATTATCTTATTTCTTTGCACTAAAAATACTTAAAAGTCAGTTGAACACTGGTGGAACTCATGACTTGTGGCAACTTGTAAATTCAACAGACAGTTTCATTTTTTTCTGATCCACTTTTTGCCCTTTCCTCTGCTCCACCCAAGAACAAATCATCCAGATAGTGTGTTGCTACAGTGACTCACAAGGGGAAATCCGTGGCTGACAGCATTGGTCCTTGGTCTTACACTGACCCCTTGTGGTGAGGAGAGTAACAGGCTGTCTCCTTTGCTTAGCAGCCCTTAGCCTTGTTGGGCCCACCCCAGTTGAAGGATTGATCGAAAGGATCCGGTGGTAGGAAAGCTTGGCGAGGTCCTGAATGGCCCTGCACTCCCTGGTAAGTGCCATGTTAGGTACTTTCCAGCATGAAAAGGCCCTGGGTTGTGAACTTGGTTTTTGTTTTTGTTTTTTGTTTTTTTGGTACTGGGGATTGAACTCATGGCTTCACAGTTGCCAGGCAGGCACTTAAGCCACTGAGCTAAATCCCTGGCCCCTTTTTCCTTTGTTTCTTACTGGAACATGTTAAATCAGACTGCTTCAATGAAGAAAGTCATTTCTTAGGAGTTAGAAACTTTAAAAGGTCCATTCACTACTTCAGGCCTTTGCGGACATTTTTAGCCACAGCAGGACTCCCTTAATGAGGAGTTACATTTTTTTTATTTCAGGATTTTCAGAATCTGGTCCACTGTATTTACCAACACATGGTAAATGTGAACTGATTTCAATTAATCTCCATCCTCAACAGGTATTTAAAATGAGCACTTAGCTGTATGGGGTCCTTGGTTAAGATTAGGGATATGAAGAGGTACAAAGAGACCTGACTGTAGTCTAGTTGGATAATCAGGCCGGGCACAAGAAATGACACTTGTCGAAACAGAGCAATGTGTTTTAATTGTACAAGGAGTAACATAGAGACACTAATGTTAAGAAAAAAGAATCCACCTATTTCATGACATCAGGGGTGGCTTCACTGATTGCTGAGAAATAAACTGTGCTTTTAAGAAAATGATGGCAGTAAAAACATATCAATACCTCCTACCCTGTGCCAGTGTCTCCATGTAAACTACTAATTCTCACAACAATTACCAAAGGGAAATATTATAACCAACCCACGAATTAGGAAACCCTGGCTCTTCTGAGCCTAAGGCCATGCCATCACTGAGCTGGAGAACGGACTTGTAATACAGGCCAGTCTAACTCTAGAACCCACAACCCTTCCTCATCAGGGTACCTTGGGGCTCAATTCACAGCAGCTTCCAAAACAAGCTAATACTGCTTCTCGGAAGCAAGGCCAAGCAGAGAAAAGTTGTTGGACGAACTCAGGTTCTCCGAACACAAGACTGCATGGACTGGTAGGAGGAGTCCCATGACTAGCAGGGCTGATCTTAGGACTGGCCACGTGGCAACTGCAGAGGGAACACTGGGCTAAGGTGTGGCATCTGCGTGACTCTGCTGGGGGAAAGCCCAGTAACATGCAACTGTTAAGCAGCACCCACCGCCAAGCTCTAAAAGACCTCTGCTGATTTCAAATCTTATTATGAGGGTGCTTTATAAAGAGACCTGAGCCCTGGCTCAGAAATGGGAAGGTGAGAGCAAAATGGAATTCTAGTAGAGCCATTCAGGCTGCTGTGTATTATAGTGACTTAGTATATGGACTTTGGAACATGCTGGGTTTGAATCCTGGTTCAACCACTATGCTGGGTTTAAAACCTGGTTCACTCATTTTACCTGTGTGAAATCACAACCTCATGGATTTCTCTCCTTCCACAGAATTTTTGAAAGATGTTAAATGAGTTAATATATGTGAAAGAGAATAGCATCTGGCATATTACTTATATAAATAAGGTTTGATATTTTACTTTCTTTAAAAAAACCAAAGCCAAACCAAACCAAAACAAACAAAAAGCAGGGTCTTACTCTTATGTAGTCCAGGCTGGCCTTATACTTTTGATGCTTCTGCCTCAGCCTCCCAAGTAGGATTACAGTCATGTGTCATATGCCCTGTTGCTATCTTTACTCTGCTAGAAGATTTTAGCAAAAGTACGTATCTTCAGAACTATCAAGTGTTCAAATCAGGACTAAGGGCCTTAATAAGGCTTAGATAGATAGATCTAAAGACAGTGGTAAGACTTCGGAAATAAATCCTTGTAGAAACCTGGCGAGATACTCTATTGCATATATAGCCAAACAATGACCTCTAGTGGCGTAAGTATTGTATTTATTGCTGAGTTGTACCGAAATCAAAGGGCACTACCCTGAAAGAACACACTGGAATATGGGAACTGGTTGTGCCACAGCAAGGTTGTCCTGGACCAAAAGGATAGTTGTTCTAGGAAAAGCAGCCACAAGAAGCCCTACACATTGGCAGCAGAGTCACCTTGACATTTTAAGTCACTGCATCCCTGCTAGTCAATGCTGAGGTTTCCAAGGGCTTCTGGTTATACCCACCCATCTAGAGAAAGCACAAATGGTATGAATCTTTTAAAGTCACACATGTGGGAAAAAGTCTTAAAAGTGCCCATCTTACAGAACACAGGAATCATTTTAAAGAGAATAAAATACCTGGAATAAATTGAGCAACAAATTAAACTCTGAAGAATGAGTTCATACTGATTAAACAGAAACAAATGGAATAAAAGAGGGAGAAGGATAAACTCTTGCACTGAGAGTGCAACCAATAGATGTAGAGCGAACGCTGGAATTAAGAAATATTTTTGATAATTGTTTTAAATGAAAGCCATCAAAGGATGCTAAAATTGAAATATGATTACGGAATATTTATAGATTTCAAAGTATCTCTCTATAAGAATATGTGGTAAATACAAAGGGAAAGACAGTAACATTTTCAGGTGAACACTGTCAGCACCTTAACTAGTGACTGAAGCTAACGCTTCAGTTAATGGGACAAATTGGCATCACAGGCCTCCTAATATTACACACTGCTCAAGAAACCATCTTGCTTCTGTTGTATTCTTTCCAAAACCACAGAACTCAAATCTAATCACAAGGAAATATTGTACAAACTCAAATTAAGGGATGTTTTACAAAATCATTGGTTTAGTCCTCAAATACGCCAAGATATTGAGGTAATAGATAAGCCATTTGACCTGGTCATTGCACATTGCATACAGACACTGACAGGTCAGAATGGTCTCCATAAATATGTACAATCACTGTGTCAACTGAAAATAAAAATCTAAGCATTTCAAGAAGCCAGTTTGTCCTTCCATGATATAAGCTGTGCAAACCATGCTGGGCCCAGGAAGAGAGAAGCCAGTTTGCGCTTCCTGTGAGCCAACCTGCGCGGGATGAGAATCAAGAAGCACTCCGCCCCCCCATAAGCAACCCACAGGTTTGGAGGACAAGCTGAGTTGACAGCAACTGAGGTACAAAGACAACTAAATGCTTATATTGTTTGATTGACTTTGCAGGCCGAACGCCCATAGTCTGACTATCTATTAGGAGGATAGCAGTATGCAGTACAGCAAATATGGGGGATTTCCTTCTATCTTGTTCTTGAAATCTGATATTGTTGCTTTGTTTTGTTCTGATTTTATTTTATTCAATGTTATGTTTTGATTGGTTTTATTGTTTTATTTTACTATGACAGATAGAATGGACAACTACTATGAAGATAACAAGATATACTATAGTAGCCATTGTTGATTTCCTATTATCTTGCTTCGAAGTTCTGTACACACACTTTCACTGTTTTGTTTTGATTGGCTTTACTGTTTTGTTTTGTTGGATTTTGTTCTTTTTAAAATAAAAATCTAACAAAAAATAAAAATCTACAGCCAGAAATTGTGGTCCTTGCCTGTGATGCCAACTACTCCAGATACCAAAGACAGAGAAACTCAAGTTTGAGGCCATCCAGGGAGACTTAGTGACTTGGCAAGATGACCCTGTCTCCAAATAAAAAACAGAAAAGGGACTGGGGATGTAGCTCAGCATGAAGGTTGTGGGTTCCATTACAGTACAACAATAATGATAATGATAACAACAATGATAACAGGCTGGGGATGTAGCTTAGTTCTCCCTGGGTTAGATATATTTTTTTTAAATTTAAGATGTCAAGTTATGAAAGCAAAGACAGACTGAAGATTAGTCCAGATTAAAAGATTAAAGAGACATGCTGGAAAAAAAAAAGAGACATGATGAGTAAAGGCAATGCATGATTACAGGTTGCATCCTGGGCCAGAAAATTGGGCATTAGCAGAAAAATTGGCAAAACCTGAATAATGTCAATAGACTGCAGTATTGGTGCATACGTTAATCTCTAGATTTTGATAATTATATTGTGGATATGAAGAAAATGTCATTTTTAAGGAATACACACTGAAGCACTTACAGGTAAAGGGACATCATAACAGCAACTCACAATAAAAAAAAGGTATTACATACAATGGAAACGTGTGGTAAAATGTTACTATTTGGAGAATCTGGGTGAAGGATATACAGGTCTTTGCATGATATTTGCTGCTTTTTGTAAGTCTAAAATTATTTCAAAATAAAAAGAAATAAAACATTCACTTCAGTTTCCTCAAACATTAGTGTATTTTTCTTATGTCATTATAATGGGCTGAACAATGTCCCCCCCGCCCAAAGCCATGTACACCTAGACTACAGATATTGTTAGTACAAGATCATACTGGATCAGGCTAGACCAGTGATGGCGAACTAGACCAGTGATGGCAAACCTTTTAGAGACTGAGTGCCAAAATGCAACCCAAAACCCACTTATTTATCACAAAGTGCCAACACCACGATTAAAACTGAATACAGTATTGAGGTCTTAGTTTAGAAAAAAACAACTCTACATTAATATCTTTTGTCTTAAAAGAAAAACTCAGTAACACCCAAGCCACAGGTTCATCACCACTGTGCTAGACTCTGGAATCCTTACTAGACCATGGGAAGATGGGCAAAAATGAGTAATGTAGCTACAAGTCAAACACCACCAGGGTTTCCAGAAGCCACAAGGTAAGCAGCTTTCAGAAGGAGCATGTTTTGCAATCACCTTGATTTCAGACTTCTAAGACTTCTAAACTACCAGAGATTTGTTGCTTTATGCTACCAAGTTTGTGGTAGTTTGCTAGGGAGCAGCCATAGAAAATTAATACAACCACCTACCTGCTTAAAATGGTACCGTAGTCTGGCATCCACAGACCTCTAATGATGTTAATAATTAAAGTAAAATTCAATAAACTTCACACCTAACACTGTGTTGAGTGCATTACACATATCTCCTTTAATACTCATAACATCTGAATGCAGTATGTTCAATTACTAAACTTCTACAGATGGGACTAGGGAAGCTTAGTGTGGCTAAGTGTAAAGATTACACAGCTAGCAAGTACTGAGCTAAGCACTGCACCCAGTCAGGGACTCCATAATCGTACTGTCTCAGCTCCAATATTCTTTTTCCCATACAAGCTTCACTGCTGAGCCAAACAAGCTTTTACTTTCTGGCTGCTAATTCATTTAAAACAAACATACACCAAGCAAAATATATGCATAGGCCGAGATTTGGCCTGGGTCCCATATGTCTGCTATCCTTGGCTGTCAAGGTCATAAGCTCCAAAAACCTACGCTTACCTCTATAATATAAAAGGAATATACACATCCATGGAAATGCAGCCAGATAAAGAATACATGCTGAAGTTTGAGAGACAAGAGAGCATGAATGAAGGACAACAGGGTTTAAGAGTCACAGAATCAGTGGTATATAAATTAATTCACCTTCCTTCCATCTCACAGATGGTTCAAGTTGATCTGTGACTTCCAGCCTATCAAACTGAAGGGATACAAGGGGTTCAAGGGCCACACAATGGTACCTCACTCCCTTGAGGTTTTTGAAAGGGGAAAGTGGCTCTCCTTAGCAAATTTTGTGTGCATTCTCTGTGTCTCCAGCTAAACTAAGCCTGTTTAGTATCCTATGCTTTAAAACTAATTTGTAAATATGTTATTTTAAAAAAAAATCTTCACTGCCGAGCAGGGTAGTACACACCTGTGACCCTAGCACTCTGGGAGGATTAGGCAGTAAGACCACAAGATTGAGGACAGCCTGGACAACTTAGCAAGACCTTGTCACAAACACAACACAACACAACACAACACAACACAACACAACACTAGTTTTGTGTGCCTGTGTAGCATGAATAAAGCTCTGGGTTCAATCCCCAGTACCACTGTTAGACCAAATAAATAAGAGATTTTCTTGCTTTCAGAAATGTTCATGAAAGTTTAATGTTTAAAAAAAAGATTTTTGATGCAGAAGTTTCAGGTATTTTTAGATTCTAGAATACATACATATATACAATGAAATATTTTCAGATTAGGAACCAAATCTAAACACAAAATTCAATTCTTTCATATACACTGTACACAGTATTTAATTTTTATTTTTAATATTGTGCATGTTTTGTGTACACTGAACCATTGTTTGTAGTATCAGCTCTCAAAAAGGTGTGAGATTGTAAATCGTTTCAAATTTGAGTGGGGTGCTTAATCTATGGGCATGTTTATGGGGGAGGTCTTTTTTTTTTGGTACTGGGGCTCAAACTCATGACCTTGCACTTGCCAGGCAGGCGCTTGTGCCACTGAGCTAAATCCTCAGCCCAATCTATGGCCATTTTACATCCACTATTTTAAAATGACAAAGCAGTTAAGAATGTTACTGGTGAGCCAGGCCTGGTGGCACACACCTGTAATCCCAGTGCTCAGGAGGCTGAGACAGGAGGATCATTTCGAGTTCAAGACCAGCCTGGGCTACAAACTTAGCTCAAGGCCAGCTTGAATGGCACAGTGAGACCCTGTCTCAAAAAGACAAGGGCCAGGGATTTTGCTCAGTGGCCTAAGTGCCTCCCTGGCAAGCACAAGGTCGTGAGTTTGATCCCTGATGCTGCAAAAAAAAAAAAGAAAAAAGAAAAGAATGTTACTGGTCCTTTAGAGTTAAGATGCAGACTGGTGTGGTGGTGCACACCTGTAATCCTAGCACTTGGGAGGCTGAGGCAAGAGGATCATTGCGAGTTCAAGACCAGCGTGGGCTACAAAGTGAGTTCGAGGCCAGCTTGAACTGCATAGCCAGACCCTATCTCAAAAAAAAAAAAAAAGACCCAATTATAAAAGATGACTAGTATTCCATGAAAAGGGACTTACATGAAAACTGGAATCATGAGGATGTGTTATTTACATTAAGATGATTTATGGCTCAGGTAGGGAAATGGAGGAGAGAACAGATACATACAAGAAACATACACCAAGGCCGCTGAAGTGCAAGCACCAATTAAGGACTGGGAATTCAAGGCTGGGTGCTGAGGTGCATTCCTGAAATTCCAGAACTCAGGAGGCAAGAGGATCACATGCGTTCAAGGCCAGCCTGAACTACATGGAGAGATTCTGTCGCAAAAAACCAGAAAGTCAAAAAGTAAAAAAAAACAACCTAAAAAAGAATTGGGAATTCAAAGTTGGATGTGGTGGCACACAGCTATAATTCCAGCTATTTGGGAGCTGAGGCAGAAGATGTCAAATTTGAAGTCAGCCTAGGCAACTCTGTGAGGTGAGACTATTTCAAAATTGGCTGAGGATGCAGTTCAGTGGTGGGGTCTCGTCTAGCATGAACAACGTCCTGGGTTAAATCCTGAGAATAACCACCAGAAAAAAACAAAATTGGGAACTCAGTAAAATAGCGTGTGAATAAGGCAGAAACCTAGTACTATTTCTGGAATCACACAGTCTAGGACTCTAGAAACACTTCTGAATTTAAAGAAAAAGGTCCCTAAGTAGGCAAGTAGCTTAGTGATAGGGCATTTGCCTAGCACGCAAGAGGAACTGGGTTCATTCTCTAGGGCTGAAAAAATGTTAAGATTCCCTAACCTGAATCTGAACAAGCCTCAAGAGCTGTCTACAAGAAAAACAGCACAGAAAAATGTGTTGTTATATGTCAAGGTTACAATACAAACCTAGAATATGGAAAATTCCTTAGAATCTGACCCAGTTTCTTCAATAAACTACACATAAAAAAAATGGCAAAATCTGTGATTAAAGCCAGAGCAGCATGTATGAACTTTGTCTGAATAAGGCAATTACAAAAACAAAGGCTTAGAAATAGTAAACCTGGATACTCAGTAGTAAAGATTAGTGTTAACTTTTAAAATAGAAATACTGGGGTTGTTTTAAAAGTCCTTACTTTTTGGATTGAAATGAAGAATGCAATCATTTGTGTACTATTTTCTTCCAAATAAAGGTGAGTGGCGGTGAATTTGTAGGTTGTAAACAAGACTGGCTAACCATAAATTGATCCATTCATTACTTTTGATACTGAAATAGGTACTCCATTCCTTGTTTCAAACGTCCCAGAGCTTGAAAATGTAGGGTTTTTCAATTTTTTACGGTGGTGGTGATGGAACCCAGGGCCCTGTACATGCTAGGCAAGCCCTCTACCACAGGGCCACCGCCCCAGCCAGCATACAGTAAGTGAATGTTTTAAGAGAGAGAGAAGCCAGGCATGGTAGTGGCACAACCCTAATCCCAGCACTTAAGAGGCTGAAGA
>RJWT010043458.1:0-11951 GCA_004365215.1 Cuniculus paca
CCTGGCAGCTCCCACCTGCCCTTTACCTCTAGGGCCGGATGCCGGTGAAGTAGATGGCACCCGAGGCCCTGGTTGACCGAGCCTACACCCACCAGAGCGACGTGTAAGTGACGTGGGTGGGCAGCGCAAGGTTAGAGCTGCTACCCGGCCCACAGCGACACATCCTGGGGTGGGGATCATGGAGGGAAGGGGCCCAAGGTGCGCAGAGGCCTGACCTGGCCCCACACCTGCAGCTGGTCCTTTGGGGTTCTGCTCTGGGAGATCTTCACGCTGGGGGGCTCCCCGTACCCTGGCATCCCCGTGGAGGAGCTGTTCAAGCTGCTGAGGGAGGGCCACCGCATGGACAAGCCGGCCAACTGCACACAGGATCTGTGAGTGCGGCTCGCCCTGCAGCAGCCCGGGCCTGGGTGGGTGGTGGGTGCTAGCCAACGCTCCCACTTGGCCACAGGTACATGATCATGCGTGAGTGCTGGCATGCCGTGCCCTCGCAGCGGCCCACCTTCAAGCAGCTGGTGGAGGACCTGGACCGCATCCTCACTGTGACGTCCACCGATGTGAGTGGTCTTCCCTGCTGCACGCCTGGCTGGAGGGTCCTCGTAGTAAGAGCGTGCTGACCAGCCCCCTGCCCCTGCCCGCAGGAGTACCTGGACCTGTCAGTGCCCTTCGAGCAGTACTCGCCTGGTGGCCAGGACACGCCTAGCTCCAGTTCCTCTGGGGATGATTCTGTGTTCACACATGACCTGCTGTCCCCAGTCCCTCCTGGCAGTGGGGGCCCTCGGACGTGAAAGGCTGTGGCCCTGCGGGCTGAGCTCCTGTTAATGTGAGAGTGAACCTGGCCCACCCTGCTGCCGCTGATGTGCAGTGGCCTGGGCCGGAGCCCCGTGTGGGGGCTCACAGACAGACGCCGTGCATCTGTGTGTGGTGGGCGGTCTTGGTCCCCAGGACGCCTGCCTGCTGTGTGGTGCCTTCCCGAGTGAGCGGTGCCGGGAGGCCCAGGGGCCTTGTCCTGGGGGCACGGGATGTAGAATGTAAGGGGGCCACCCCAGGGAGCATCTCAGAGCGGGCTGCAACCCCCCAGTCCCCAGGCTGAGCCTGCAGGGCAGCCCCTGTGGCGAGCCCTGCACCTGCGTGGCACCTTGCACCTGGGGGTGAGCAGCTGCTTGCCTACCTCCGGGTCTCTCCACTGCCCATGCTGCCCCAGACTGAAATTACGGGTACCCGAAGGTGGGAGGGAGCCTTCACCTTCTATCCGAAAGGTTTATTCCAGAAACGAGTGTACATTTCTATAAATAGAGGCTGTGTATATGGTACATAAACAGTTATATAAGAATATCTATGGGAGAGGAGGCTGCGGGCCTGGGGGGCCCGAAAAGGCCAGCGGAGGGGCAGAGGGGCTTTTCTGGCACCGCAGTTTTGTTTTAAAAATTGTACCTGGACCTGTATATTTGTAAAGCTATTTATCAACCCCCGAAACCCTCGCCTCCCCACATGGATGGCGTTTAGCCGGCCACACCGCAGAGATTGCAGTTTAACTTATTAACAGCTGAGGTTTATGCTGCGTTTGGAGGGCTGCAAGGACGTGCGTCCAGCTGCAAGGCGCCTCCCGGGCTGGGCATTGGAGGGGTACAGCGAGCCTTTTATTTCCTTTGGCCTTTTGCTGGAGAATTAGATGTCTATAGGACCTTTCTTTAGATTTATTTTTTTGGACTTCAGAGCAAGCTGGTATTTTCATACAGATTCTTCTAATTGCTGCATATTCCAGGGAGGGCCGGCCCTGCGTGCAGGTTCAGATGTTATTAGATGTTACAAGTTTATATCTATCTATCTATATAATTTATTGAGTTTTTACAAGACGTTATTTGCTGTAGATTTTAACACTTCCTAAGCAATGCTTTTAGACCTTTGTAGCCCGGACTGCTGCTCCGTTTCAGAGCTTGGGAGAGAAAGCCGTGGGCGGGGTTTTGTTCCCTTCTGTACTGTCCGTGGGCCCAAGCTGAGTGGCTAACCTGCACCCGCCCGTCAGCTGCTGGCCAGCCAGCAAGGCCAGGGCGGCCACTCAGCTCTTCCCTCGGGGTCCAGCTGTGGTGGCCAGTGGTGTCGCCCACCCCAGCCGATGTTAACCCAGATGTTCTTTCCCAGAATAAAGAGGTGACTGGTTCCCAGCCCTGCCTCTGCCTGTTGCTCGTGTCCTCCCTGCCATCAGGGACAGGCTGCTGTGCCCCTGGGCGGGGGCCCTGCCAGCAGCAGGGGGAGAGCAGCTGCTGTGGGCCTTCAGTGGGGGCACTCGTGTCCTGGGGACCCCCAGTTGGCTGTCCTAGTCATGCTCTTGCACCCCCCATGGAGAGCAGGTCTAGGCAGCTTCTGGGGGAGCAGGTGACCAGGCTGGCTGGGAACACCTGGAGCTGGATGCATGCCCTGCCTTCCAGAGAGGGCAGGTGCTGATGCCATTCCTAGGACCATTCAGGTCACTTTAAGGTCCGGGGGCTTGGCTGCTACGCTCCCTGTCAGCAAACTGCATAAGGGACACTGTACCCTTAAGCCCCCAGCCAGAGACCTGGTACTGAGGCCCAGGTAGGGGGCCCAGGCCCGGTCGGGTAGGGCCTTGGTTCAGTGCACTGCTCCATGCAGATGCCCGGAAGCCCGTCCTCCTAGGGCTGGCTGGGGGGGAAAGCCTCTGACCCACACACCACGGGCCCTCAGGATGCAGGCACAGGCCAAGTGCTTCCCAGAGACTGTCCTGGCCATGTGGACACCTGGTGACGGGGACCCAGGGGACCCACGGGAAGGCCAGTGGATGCAGGCAAGCAGGGTTGGCCAGGCAGGAGGAGCACAGGTGCCCCCTAGTGCTGTGCAGCCAAGCTGCACCCTGAAGCCCTCCCTCCGCTGGGCCTGGTGGGCTCCGCCCCCGAGGTACTTGGTGCCTCCAAGGGGCCTGGCTATGGGTGGCAGGGGTGGTGCCCAGAGGTACCCACCCACCTCGAGATGATGACACCAGAGCTTGTCCTTGGGGCTCCCATTTCAGTCAGGAACCCCCCAGGGCTGTGTGGCCACCTCTGCCCACTGCTGAGAAATGCTCCTGTGGTCGCCAGTGGCTGGGACAAGGCTGCGGCCAGCCACTTTCCAGGCCCTGGCACCCCTGTGGATTGTCCCCAGCAGGCTGCCCAGAGCTGCTGAGTTTCCAGCCCCAGGGTTACCATCGAGAGGGCAGGGGTCAGGGGGCAAATGGTGTCCAGCAGTACCCTTGCGCCGGCAACGCAGTCACCATGGAGAGCAGAATGTGCTCAGGACGCAGCCACCAGGTTGGCCTGCCGCTATCCAGCTTGGGGCCTGAGCAAGGACCTGAGCCGCCTGGTGCCCAGGGCTCAGGCCAAGGCAGTTTGTCCCCGGAAGAGCCTGGGAGGGTCAGGAGAGGACCCTTGTCTGCCCTCCTGCTTGAGACACTCTTCCGCCAGGGCTCCCTTCCACCTTACCCACCCTCCTGGTGCCTGGCCTGTTGTGCATGGGCTGGAAGCAGACTGTAGTGTCCCCAAGGATCCTGAGTTGGGACTTGGCTCCCAGGCCAGGCACAATCTGGGGGCAGCGCCCAGGCTCCCGGCACCCTGGGGGTCTGATGCATCCACTGCAGGTCCTCAGGGTGGGGAGAATGACCTTGGTGGCATGGCCATAAACTTGGACAAACCACTGCAGGGCAGACGAGTCAAGTGGCACTTTATTACACTGTCTCCTTATATCGCACTGTCAACGCGGAGCCCTGGGCCAGCCTGGCACACTGGTCAGGGCTGGTGTCAAAGGACAGGGCAGGAGGCCTGGACAAAGGCCGCAGCCCTGGGACACGGAGGGCCCATCCTGCAGCTCATGGCACTGTCACAAAAGCAGGGGCTTCCATGATGCTGAGTGGTCTCCAAATCGACAGTATGGAAACACTAGCTTGAGACGCCACGTGAAAACAGACTTGGATGTTCTCAGAGAAACACAGTTTTTACATAGGGTGTTACACATGGCCAGGTCAGGAGGTGGAAAACTGCTCCTTGCTGGCCCCCAGGACCCTGGTGACAGCCACCCCCAGGAGGCCAGTTTTTTTTTTTTTTTTGGCTTTTTGAGACAGGGTCTCCCTGTGTAAGTTCAGGCTGGGCTTGCACTCATAATAATCTTCCTGCCTCAGCCTTCTGAGTGCTGGGACTACAAGAGGCTGCTTTTAGAAATACGAGGTGGCCTCCACGTACTCGAGTCTAGACTGATGCTTCACAAGGACTTCCGAATCCCTGAGTGAGAGTGGCGTGTGTGGGGGTGGGTTGGTGTACAAGGGAACGCAGTTGTGGCACCAGGACCCCAGCTCCTAAGGACGCCCGAGAAGGCCAAGTGTGCAGGCACCAGGCAGATGTGAAGCTGGCAGCTGAATGGCCAGCCGCACCTGGAACACCGGCCCACACACGCCCACCTTCTCCTGGCCTGCACCCCATACCTACGCTGTGCTGAGGCAGGGCAGAGGCAATAAATTAGGTTAGCACAGCGAAATGCAGCCTGGGGAGAGCTCCCAAACCCTGGGGCCTCCTGCCACGCGCCTGAGCCTGGCGACGCCTGCAGGGTCATCACAGTGCTGGCCGAGCCAAGCAGGACACAGTGACAGGCCCTGTGCAGGGACACTGGCCACGCACAGGCCCGACCTCAGCAGCAAGTGCACTTGGACGGCCAGGCTACTGAGGAAGGGTGGAAACGCCCTCATGCAGGGCCGCGCGTCACGTCATTCTGCCTACCCAGCTCCCACTTGGAGGCAGAGAAGCTTCTAGTGACTTGGAAGGCTCTTCGTGCACAAGGCATTTCCGGCCCGGTTCCTGTCTTCCACAGTCCTATGTCCAAGTCCTCACAGGACACTCCTGCTGGTAACTGATAAGTGTGACAGGCCCTGGAGACTGCCCAGGGACGTGGACTCAGAGGTCCTAGGCCAGTGGGGTTGGTGGCCTCATTGAGAGCCTGTGGGGAGGCCAACAGCCCACGTGCAACACAGAAAGAACCAGTCATCTCGAGGATGCACAGTCAGGGGGCTCACTGAGGGAGAAGCCACACAGGGCCCTGTGGTGCTGCCAGGGGCTGGGGCTGACTGGACGGCAAGGCAGCGCATTCCAACCTCCAGCGTGGAGCAGCTCACACCCAGGCTGGAGAGCCCCAACCCTGACTCATGTTAGACACTGCTCGAGAGCCAGGCAGGCTGTCATCACAAAAACTAGTTAAGGAGTTAGGCGCAGATCAAAAGCGAATCAAGAGAGTTCCAGTAAACACAACGGGATCCACAGGGAACACTGGCGTGTGGTCAGGGAGAGGCACGGAGCGGCCACAGACATGGTGGTGCCAACAGGCATGTGGACGCGACTTAGCAACAGTTGTGCAGACGGACACGGCCACCAACGCGCAGGAGTCAGAGTCCGAGACTGGCTGGAGCAGCGCCCTTCAGAGCCCAGGCTGCGCCTGTCCCCTCGCCTCACCTCATGCTGCAGCGCCTCCGGCTGGCTCCACAGGTCCGCACCTTCCTCCCCGACGCGGCACGCAGGGAGGGCCTTCCAGCCCGGCCTGGCAGAGGCAGCTACCTCCAGGCCATAGCACCACACCACGGTGAGTCGAGTCACGGTTCCCTGGAGGCTCCTAGGAGTCCAGACTGAGTCTTTGTGGAATGATGAAAATTAAAATTACTTGATTATGAAGTTTCTGATTTATTCCGGACCAGTATTAGAACTGCCACAAGAACCACCTCAAAGCATTCACGCTCACGTCACTCCCACTGTGATGGTGTGATGGACGAAGGCCCTAGTTCTTCACCTCCACTGCCTCCTTCTCGGCCTTCTCCTTGGCCTTCTCCTTCTCCCCCACCTTCTCCTCCTTCTCCAGTGTGGCCACGATCTCGGCCACCTGGCTGGTGGAGATGTGCACGTCTTCTTTGTCTACCAGCTCGATCACCTGCAGAGGAAGAGGCTTAGCAGGCTCCAGTCTGTGGCACCTGCCTGTGGTCCCTTTACAGCCCACAGAGGTGGGGACACTGCCACCTGGCCCAGCTGCGCTTGAGGTCCTGGGTCCTGGAGCGCCAACCCTCCCCAGGGGCCGTGGGCAGCACAGCAAGGTTTCCACTCCAGCTTGCATGGTCCCCAAAGTGCCAGGGGCTGGCCTGTGTGGCTTCCCCAGGGCAGAGCGTGGAGGGTGTGGGGGGCGGGACCAAGGAGGAGAGGGAGCAGAAGGTGTCGGGGATGCATGCCTGGTGGCACCCTGCTTTTAAGCACAGCTGAAAAAAGCCAGCACCTGCGTCATGTCTGGAATTCCACTAACACACCATGTGCCCTAATGATCCCAGAAGGCTGCTGTTGAGTGCAGCTCGTGTCCAGATGCCCTGGCTGCATCCTGTCCAAGCCTTAGGGGCAGCTGCGTGTGGGAGCCTGGCTCACCTGTCCCCTCTCAGGCCTGTGAGGAGCCCTGGAGGTGAGACCCACTCCACCCCGTGCCCAACTGCCTGCCATGAGGGTTCCTGAGCAACAGATGCAGGGTGAGCTGGGTGTGGCTGTTACTGCCTCCCCTGGGGACTCCGCCCAGGCTGTCAGGCCAGGCCCCAGTCAGCAGCAGGTGGCCTGCACCAGAGGGCACCCTCGGGACACTGTCCTAGACGTGTGCGGGAGAGAGAGCGCAGGGATGCTGACCACGGCTGTGACCCTGGGACCTCGAGGCCAAGATGGTCCATGGAGCAGAGAGGACACTGGGCTACGAAGGGACCGGTGGCTCCCACACCAGTGCGTTTATATGCTGATGACTTCATCCTTCAGGGACGTGCTGCTACTGACCCAACAGGGGCCTTGAAGGGTCCCCATGATTAGGAGGGCAGCACGGCCCACCCAGCCCAGGCGTCCGTGACCCACCTTGACAAGGTCATCGATATTGATCTTGCCGTCTTTATTCTCATCCAGTGCAGAGGCCAAGCTGACCAGCTTGTTTTCTGGAATGTGCTTGACTTGTTTCATGGCACTGATGAGCTCCGTGACACTGATGACGTTCTCCCTGGGGGCACAGCCTGCATGTGGACCTCCACATCACACCTGCAGCTCCCACCAGTCACCCTGACCCTGGCAGCCACGTGACCTGGGCAGCCATCAGCATGGTCCCCCACTGTGGGGGTCCCCATGCCTTCTCCTTTGGGTGGGTGTCCAGCACGGACACCATGAGAACAGAGGCTCTACGGTGTGCACCCCCCAAATACAGGGCCTGGGGCAGGAGCAGGCCCAGTGCCAGCTCCCTGCCACAGCCTTGCAGTGTGGCTCTTTCCACCCAGCAGGCTCTCACTCAAAGGCACTGAAGAGCATGGGTGCCCTGGGGCTCTGGCTGGGCCCCAGTGGGGGCATCAGGTACAGAAGCCCTGTCATGCTTTGGGGAGTCAGGAAAGCCTAAGCTGGGACCCTGGCTGTCTACTCACCCCACAGGGGAGCCCTCCGCCGGGCTCAGCCTGCCAGACTGCTGGCCCGCCTCCAGCTGCGCGATCAGCCCGTCAATCTGGCCAATCATCTGCTGCACTCGCTTTGTCAGCCTCTTGCTGGCTTTCGATTCCTCCACGAGTTTCTCTTCGCCAGTCTTGGAAAGCTCCTTCTTGATCTCTTGCAAGTCCTAGTGAAATTATCTGCAGTTGCTTAGAGAGTCTGTCTTGCATGGGGGAGACTCCTACATAAATTTAATTTGAAAAACTAATTCAACACACTTGGGCAGAGGTGTGGCGCGGCGGCAGAACCCTTGCCTAGCTTGCATGAGGCCCCAGGTTCCATCCCCCACACCGCAAAGCAAAACAAAACAGAACTGTTGATGCCAAGCAAAGAAAGTTGCAAAATCTTATTTCTATTGCACAAATTTGCTCTTACTATTGTGAACTCAAATGCTGCTGCTTTTGTGGAGGAGAAAAAGGAACTATTCTGAAGCTCAGCTCTCCCCCATTTGCTATATAAAGAAATGAAGGAAAAAAAACAAAAAACAAAAAAACAAATGAAGAACCCAAGGACCCCGAGTGTCTTTCTTCTCAGATCCCAGGTCTGTGTCGGGGAGTGAACATCACAGGGAAAGATGCGTGGGCAGCAAGGGGGACGAGGTACCACCTCAGCCACTGGCCAGCACTGCCAGGGGGCAGCTTAGCAATGGCAGGTGACAAGTCTCTCCCAACCTCAGAACTCACCACCTAGCCCAAAAGAACCAAAAAAACAGCCGGACATGGTGGCTCACGCCTGTAATCCCAGCACTCTGGAGGCTGAGACAAGAGGATCGCTGTGAGTTCAAGACCAGCCTGAGCTAAAGTAAGCTCAAGGCCAGCCTGAACAGCATAGCGAGACCCTGTCTCAAAAAGACAAGGGCTGGGGATCTAGCTCAGCGGCCGAAGTGCCTGCCTGGCGAGCATGTGATGATGCGTTCAATCCCTGGTGCCAAAAAAAAAAAAAAAAAAAAACCAAACCGCAACAGTTCTTCTCAACACGCTGGAAAGTAATATTTATTAAAAAAAAGAAAAGGGGTTCCGATGGGGTATAAAAAGGGGGCTCAATGGCAAGAGGCCTATGTAGCTATACATGTGACCCAGGGTTCAATCCCCAGGACTACAAATAAAGAAAAACAACAAAGGCAAAACCAAACATGAACCACATAAAAAGCCCAGGAAGATGGCTCTCTTGGGATGTCACGAGCAAGTTCTCGCTTATCAAGGGCCGAGGGCCATGAACACCATTGGGATCTGCGAGGCCACGTGCAGAGTCGGGAACGGCTATGGGTCTGGGGGCTCGGGAATGGGCTCACCACTGCTTTTCTCCCCACAGCCTGGCATGTGGCACCCCTGTCCTGCAGAGCGCTGTCCCTCACGGGACGCCAGCCTGGGCCACACAGCCGCACCCACCTCGCTGTAGTCCTGCACATCCCCCTTCAGCAGCTCGAGCTCCTCCTTCTCCTTGGTCAGCGACTTCTTCTGCTCCTTGAGCTTGGAGCAGGCATCGCTCAGGATGTCAATTTCCTCCTTAGTTATTTCCTCTTCCTGGAGGACAGAAACAAGTCTGAGCCAAAGGGAACCAGCAGCTGCTCTCTAGAGCTCCCAGCTCTCTGCTGTGCTGGGGACAGTCCTGGGGGAGACAGGGCCCAAGACCACCTCTACTCTTCCCAGCAGCCCTGTGTACTGAGCGCCACGTCCGAGCCTGAGCGAGTCCTCGGGCGGGCTGGGACCTGCATGTGTACCAGGGAATCCCGACCACAGCGGGCACCATGAATGCGCGTCACCTCCGCCTGCCCCCACTGCTCCCAGGATTTGCCCCGCCCCCGGCAACAGGGCTCTGCCAGCTGCCCTCAAGCCACCCGGCTCCCGGAGTGAGGCGTGAGGCGTCCCCAGCGCGCCCTCTGCCGGCCCCAGCCCCTCCCTCAGCCTGAGCGTCACCTGCGAGGCAGCCTCGCACCGCAGAGGAGCTCCCTGGCGGCTTGCCTGCCTCTGCCTGGCTTCCTATTCTCACAGATGACCACTCAGGCTGCTGGGCACAGCTGGTACCCTGCCCAGGGAAGCGCCTGGGGCAGACTGGCCTCGGTCTGGTCTTCAGGGCGCCGTCCCAGTGGCTTCCCTCCACGTCCCCTCCGGTACTAGCTGAGCTGTTCCCACTTTCTTCCCAATGGGACCCAGAACCTGTGTACCATGCAGGTATGCTACCCCAGGTGAGAGTCTGGCCGAGGCTCTTTGCTGGGGCAGAGGGGCCAGAGCCTGTCAAGCACCAGTTGCCCGACAGCAGCACCTCCCTGCACTCAGCCCGCTTCCCCAGGAACTGGCGTGAAGAGCACTCCAGCTCTCACTCACCACCTGCACATCTGCTCTGACCATTTCTTTTTTTTTTTTTTAAGACATGGTCTCACTACGTAGTCCAGGCTTGTCTTGAACTCACTACGTAGCCCAGGCTGGCCTCGAACTTGCGGCAATTCTCCTGCCTCAGCCTCCCAAGTGCTGGGATTACAGGTGTGCGCCACCACCTGCCCATTTCTAAAACCACACTCTTCCTGTTTACAGAGCTGTAGGAGTTCTGTATGTATCCCAGACACAAGTCTTTTGTCTATGGTTTGCAAACACTTCCTCCTTGCCTGTGGTTTGTTTTAATTTTCCTAAGTGTTCCTGGAAGCAAAAATTTTCAACATTTCATAAAGGAACCTGTTCCATGGGTCATGTTTTTGTGCTGTAGTTAAGAAACCTACAAGGAGCCCACGGTCACTAATGTTTTCTGTTACGGTTTCTCCTAGGAGTTTTTATGATGCTGAGTTAATTTGCATACATTGTGAGTCATAAAGTGGTCAAGGTTCACTTTTCTTGCACGTGGCTACCCAAGCATCCTGCACACTTGAAAAGCCCACTCTTTCCCTGTTAAGCTGTCTCACCACCTTCGCAGAAACCTCCCTCCCGTCTGTGTGCTTACTTCTACGCCCTCTCTTTGATTTGCTTCACTCCTTGCCTGTTTCTCACCAATATCCTCCCAGCTCGATCACACACTTTGGTAACCGCAGCTCAACAAAAACTCTCGTTTTTGTCATTTCCTAAGGGTTGTCTTGGCTATCTCACATCCTCTACATTTCCACATAAATTTTAGAGTGTCAATTTCAACAATAACAGTAACAAAACCTTCTGCAGTTTTGGCGGTCTGGAGGAATCTATAGATCAGTTCAAGGTGGGGATGGCGCTTCATGTCTGTAATTCCAACACTATGGGAGGCAGAGGCAGGAGAATCCCAAATTGAAGCCCAGTCTGGGCAACTTAGCGAAACAGTCTCAAAATAAAAAAACTTTTAAAAGGTTGGGCCTGTGGCTCAGTCCAAAGGCCTTAGATTCAATCCCCAGTATCTCCCCAAACCAAACACACGCAAATCAGTTTGAGAATTAACATGGCAGCTACACTAAATCTTGCACAAAGGACTGCAGCACATCTCACCATTCACTTTTCTAGCTGACCTCACAGCACTGTCACTTTCTGCCCATACCTCTTAAACCTTGTGGCAGTTAGGGTGGGTGTCAACTTGGACTAGCTCTGTGATCTGACAGGGGCTGCTGGAGCACACATCTGGGTGTATCTGGGTGGCTCATACAGGCATGGCCTTGGGGGTCTATGTCTGGCCCTTTCCCCTCTGCCACTATGCCTCTGCTCTGCTCCTGGATGCCATGAACAGTGCAGCTTGATCCACTGTGATGTCCCTGCCTTGGCGCCAGCAGGCCACGGACTAAATCCACCAAAACCATGAGCCAAATTAAAGTGCTCCTCCTTTAAATTGCAGGTGTCAGGTATCATGTTCAGCAACAGGAAACCTGACCAGCACATTTCTCAAATTTATTCCTGAGCAGTTCATGTTGGGGACACTACTGTAAATGACAGCTTTTCAGCAGTATGGAGAAGCACAATCAATTCCATAGTCACAAGGACTCTGTCTCCCATCTATCCACGTGGTTTCCCTGAGGTTCCAGGAGCACTGCGGGGAGTGCTCGTTTCAGGGCCTCACCGAGCAGATGCTGCTGCAGGTGCAGAGGTGCCCTTTGCACATTCTGCCTCAGGGTTGCCATGGGGGCTCTGGGCAGTGTGGGTGATAGGGGCTGCTCTTCTTAGTCTATTAACAGGGCACCTAGGGACTATCAGTGTTAACCAGCTTGAACTCCAGGGACAGGTCGGATGTGTCCATAGTCCTTTTCAGGGAACAGTGCACCTGATCTGCTAGTTTGTTGAGAACTGTCGTGTGTGTGTGTGTGCAGAATCCTGAACCCCAGCAGGGTCTCGGCACCTGGTGATGCCTGCACCGTGGCCCATGCCACGGATGTCTGCTTCCTCTCCTGCCTGGAGTTCTGCTCCGCCCCCCGATCATCTGTCCTCTGAGGTTGGATGCGTCTGTGATCCTGGGTGGCATCTGGGCTGGGACTCCCTTTGAGGAAGGGTTTTAGCTGCACCCTTC
>RJWT010043459.1:0-11954 GCA_004365215.1 Cuniculus paca
CAGTGTTAACTGCTGCTTTTATCTCCACGGCTTCCAGAAAACACAAAGGCAGCTTCCATAGACTGTGGAGCGCCTGAGCTGGGCCATGTGCTGGCCCAGGTGAGTGCTGGCAGATGCAGGCATGACCAAGTCAGCCACTGCCTGCAAGGAACCACTGAGTACATAAATCACACATCTTTCCATGACTCAACTCCCCTCCCTTCCACTAGATCACTTGGATTTCAGACTTGATGACAACTGAAACATCCTAAAAATTAAGCTGAATTTTGCCTTCAGAGAGGGGGACTTAAGTTAGAGATCGTGAAACACATTGCTTTGAATGGTGTTAATGCTGAACATCTGGCATTTCTGTGAAATGATTTCTAAAGATGCAGGCTCTTAGGAGGAGGCCCCCTGTGTCTAGGCGAGGCAGTGATTATTTTCAAGGGATTCTTTGAATTGTCCCCTTAGTTTTGTGTAGATGGAGCCTGTGCAAGACTTTGCAAAGTTGGAGCCGCAGAGAGATCTTTGCAGTCTGAATTCTGAGCAGCACTGGCTTCATCAAGCTGTCGGGGGAATGGGGACTTGCAGAAGGGACCAAGTGGCTCCCCCTCAATCTTGTCATGGTTTCTTAAAATACTGAGGTCATTTAGTCTTTTTTGGTTGTTCTGAAGTAAAATATGTCATATAGGGACCCTTAAATCGCAGCTGTCTAAAGCTGTCACGGAAAATTCTCCTAGAAATTTGATGATCTCAAACCAAACCACATTTCCCCATCTGTTTTTCCTCCATGCTGCCCCCATTTGTCACCTACAGTCTTTTTTCTTTAAAGTCTGACTTCATCTTTGGGAGACGATGTGGTCTGGTGGTCGGAGACTTTTGAAGCCATAATTTGGCACAGGGATCTGTTTAATGTTGGTCCTTATGAAGCATCACTCCTTACAGGGCTCGCTGTTCACTGGGGAGATTAAACATCACTGTGGCTAAAAACACTGGCCTTGTCCAGATGGCTGGCATTGGCAGCCTTCAGGACCAGTGCTTTTGAGCTCATGCACAAAGTCTCCACTTTGCAAGGAACCACTGAGTACATAAATCACACATCTTTCCATGACTTGGAAGGACAGTAGATAGGCTTTGATGCAGTTGAGGTGATAGTTTTCCTGAATAGAAATGCAAGTTCATGGCTAGGAAGCCACTGGAAGATCTGTTGAGTGAACATATAGTCCTCAGAGACAGCTCAAATGCCTCTTTATATCTGAGATCTAGGTGCTTCCTTTCCCTCCTTCCCATGGTCTCTTCCAGAAAACCCTTTTAAGAAGATAGAGACTCTTGACTCTGTGAGCCCTGTAAGAAGGGATTGACCTAGCAGTCAGTATACAGTGTCTGGCAGAAAGACCAAAATCAGCAGGAGCTCTTTAGATGGAATTGCACATCTACCTGCTATAGTTCAGATCTGGTGTGCCCTCCAAAGGCCCATGTGTGAAACGCTCAGGCCCCAGCTTGTGCTAGTGGGAGGTGGTAGAACCCAGTGGAAGGTCTTCCAGTCATTGGGGTTGTTCCGGCAAAGGAGATAGCACATTTCCACTTCTCCTGTCCTCTCTCTCTTTCATTCCTGGCCATGAGATGAATAAGCTTTCTCTGTCACAGGCCCAGAGCAATGGGGCCAATCAGGCATGGACTGAATCTTCCAGTGCTGTGAACCAAAAGAATCCTCTTCACTTTACAAGTTGATTATCTCAAGTTTTTCTTATAGTAATGAAAAGGTAACTAAGACAGCTCCTCAGACCTGCTGGGTCCAAGTCCTCATTGTAACAGACCCGCAGGTGACTTGTGTTCAGCTTTGTTTTAAGGCATCCTCTATGCTCCTGGAACAGTAGGGTTGCCGCTCCACTTTACAAAGTGACAACATTTTATAAATGATTTTGAGTGGGGTGGGGTGTTCAGATTCTCAAATAGAATAAAGATGGGCTCCTTTGGGTTAAATACCTTTTTACTTGGATTTTGGTTGCTTTTGACTAGTTTCTGATTAATCTTCTCCAACAAGTAATTATAGTCCTGGTTTGCGTAATGATAGGGAGGTGTTCTGAGAAACGTATCGTTAGGAAGTTTCATCATTGTGTAAACATGATAGCGAGTACTGACTCAGATCTAGATGGGACAGCCATGGTCCTTGATGTAGTCCAGCATGGACTGAAACGTCCTTATGCGATACATAACTGTAATCCCAGGGACACACCTATTTCCTTGGTATTTCATACCTTTCTTCTAGAAGTTAACTTTTTGGTAGGCTTGAGTCACCTTTTTGGTGAGCTGCTGGCTACTCAGACAAGCCCATCTTAGAGACATAGAGAGCAGAGTGAATGAGGCAGCCGGAAGCAGCACCTGACCACCAGAATCCTCCCTGTGGGGTCTGCTGAGAGCCTCAGTTTGGAACCAGAGTCCCCTTCGTGAACCTTTTAGAGCTTTCAGTGGTAACAAGCAACCTGCAGCAGCACGCATGCCATAGGCTCACCACCACTGGACTGTAGAGTGGAATGACACGGGGCAGAGAGAGCAGGGAGGTCCCCTCAGCCGTGGGGAGCTTGAATTCTACGGGCAAGTGTGGACATCCGGTCAGCAGCTGGGCTTCAAATCCACTTGACAGAGGTTGCAGGGTTAGGTTGAAGAGTACCATTGAATTGGCTCATTGCTGGGCACTGTTGTTTCCTTCCGTGTGTTTGGAAGGGAGTGTCCTCAGTAAAGATGCCATGCTGGAAGCCTGATAGGCCTGGTTTCACTTGGAGACAAATGTTGGCACCACACTCTGGAGCTGGCTGTGTGCCACCCACAGGTCCAGCCAATTGGACTGAATCGGTCAGTCTGCTTTATTAGCTGATCATTAGCTAGTGTTTGTGGCTGGAATGACTCTCCGTTTGGTCAGAAACCATTGATCTCATGAGTGTGGGACAGCACAGAGCTGCAGGAACCTGCACTGACCCGTCAGTCTTTCACGGGCTTGTTCTCATGCACACGCTCTTAACAATGAGAACCTCAGCACACGAGGAAAGCCTCCCCCAGCACTGGTGTTGACAGTCTGACCACCCCAATGCTGACCCCTGGTGGGGACCCCAACTCTAATAGGACCCCCACAGGCAACCACTAACACTCTGGACCATAGTCTTGTTTACCGATCAGTCTTCACCCAGAATTCATGGTCTCATCCTTCCTTGCAAAATTAGCTTACTCTCCAAAAAAGGTATTTCTTCAGCTATGTTTTTAGGAAAATTCCTTCTCTGTTGCACAAAACCAGCTCCTTCTGCCCAGAAAAAATATCAAAGTTATAAATTCTGCCATCATCCATAATCTCAATATTACTTGTAGCCTTTGCAGTCTCTTTGATCCTCCACTGTTCTGATGGAAATTAGGGGCAGTGCTCTGAAATGGAGCAACTTGGGTTAGAGCCCTAGATTTCCCTCTGGAGAACAGAGGGGTCTTTCTAGTACTTTTGTGCCTGCGCAGTCCTGGGATTCTACAGTTTTGAGGCTGTTGCCCCATGCAAAATTGCTCTGTTAAAATCAAAACAGAGCCCTGTTGGTGGCATCAAGATGGTCTCAGTGAATTCTTCTTAGCCCCTTGGGAGGGACATTCAGGATGATTCTGTGGGCTGCACGTGAGACTTGCCCCACAGGGTTCTGGCCACAGTGGCTGATGCTTTGTTCTTGCTCCCATCTAGGGCCGGCAGGGCCTGGGCTCCATTTTCGTCTGGGCCTCTGGGAATGGAGGGAGAGAGGGAGACTATTGCTCCTGTGACGGCTACACCAACAGCATCTACACCATCTCCGTGAGCAGCACCACTGAGAACGGCTACAAGCCTTGGTACCTGGAGGAGTGCGCCTCCACCCTGGCCACTACCTACAGCAGCGGGGCCTTCTATGAACGGAAAATTGTAAGTTCTTCTGGTATGTTGGAGGGTTTATGACATGTGCCTCAGCCCTTTGGGGAGGACTCCTGTTCCCTAATGATGAGTTAGGTCAAGATCAGGTTGTGCTGGACTGCGGGTCCCAGCCTTCACCTTCAGGGAGCCATCTGAGCCTTGAGGTCAACCCCAGTCCCTTGGCAGCCTGCCTCAGACCCTGCCTCACTCATCTATGCCCAGAAATACCAACCAAAACCTTCTCTGGCTTGAGCCATCTAAAAATATCATTTAAGAATGGGGTTCATTCTCATCGCGTCTCTTTTTAGCTCTCTGAAATTCTGTGGTCACATCACTGAGAATTCCATCAGCCAGTCCAGTTTTGATGTGCAAAATACAGTACGAGAAAGTCCTGGTTTTACACTCAAACATTCTGGAAATCCAAGTGTTCTAGACTTCTAGTACTACCAAAGAAATGTATCCTGGATGCTTTGAAGTCCAGTGGTGGTTTTGGTCTGTTCTGCTCACTTAAGTGAATTTATCTTTCCCTTCTTTTGTGTGTGTGTGTGTGTGTGTGTGTGTGTGTGTGTGTGTGTGTGTGTGTGCTGAGGATGCTGAGGATGAAACCCAGGGCCTTGCGCATGCCAGATAGGCACTGTACCATGGAGCTTCATCTCCAGTCCCTGAGTGATTTTTTTAAGCAGTAACTGTTTTAGTATATGGGCAGAATTTGTGCTTCTTCCTTCCTTACATTCTTTCCTAAAATAAATAAATAAATAAATAAATAAATAAATACATACATACATACATACATACATACATAAATAGCGAGCTGCCAGTCCAAATTAGTGCCGAATTCAAATGCACAGTCATTAAGCTAGTTTGTAGATGTTTGAAAAATAAGACTGTGCAGCTGGTCTGACATGGTTTAATTTTAAAGCTCAGTAACATCTTTCCACTTTCCCTGCTGGTTAGCCACATCGTTGAAAATTATTTGCAAATTTCTTTACATTTTTCTAGGGGAGCACACAAGCTTCCCGTTCTCCACTTTGCTCTTTATCAGCGAAAGGTCAGCATGGCAGGGCCTAGCCAGGTTCCCTAAGGTGTTAATATAAGTTGTTGCTTTCCCTTCCTGTGGGTGCACTCAGCCCTGGGATGGGTGACTGAGATCCTGAGCCACGGCCTGTGCATTTAGGTATCAAGTTCATTTGAGCATAGACTTGCTGGAGTCATATTAAACACACACTTGGGTCAAAATTCCACAAAGGCCTGCTGGCCAAATGGGGCTAGGTTGAGGCTTGCACTGTTGGACATCTTGCACCATGGGCTCCAGGCTGGGAGGATGTGTCACTCAGCCCTGGAAGCAGGGCTTGTGGCTGTGTTTGCTTGTTTGTTTACACCAGTGTACGGGTGTTCATATGCA
Source organism: Cuniculus paca (assembly GCA_004365215.1). NCBI lineage: Eukaryota > Metazoa > Chordata > Mammalia > Rodentia > Cuniculidae > Cuniculus > Cuniculus paca. The sequence goes on from RJWT010043459.1 coordinate 5,295, forward strand.
TGTATATGTGCACAAACCTTAGCTAAAAAATGCTTTCATCCCCTCTCCCCCTTTTTAAAATTCTCTTCTCTGAGCAATAATCTGTGAGTAGGAAGAATGTCATTTATTGAGAAAGGGGTAAAAGGAGGTTCCAGTTGCTGTCCTTGAACTCGACTCTGCTGCTCCATGGAGCCCAGTTTTGCTTTAGATCCTTTCAGACATCCTGCAAGGGCACACGTGACGACTCTGGCCAGTCAGTGTGTCATGGTGGCAGTCAGAGTACTCTCTCCTTGCATGCTCCGTCCCTCCCAGTCCAGTGAATGCCAAGTAGCGTCTGCCAGGAGTGAGGGATGCCTCGTGTGCAAACATGATTTTTGGTCAAGAAGTAAAACCTAAAGCAAGCATCTGGCTAGAAGATGAGGGTTTGTTCATTCACCAAATGTGAGCCGTATTCTAGGCATGGTGCAAGAACTCAGGAGGGACTCTGTGATTTGGTTCAGCCATGCTCTGTGGGGAGGACCCTCTGCTCACCCCCTAAGACTCCTCCTCTGAGGCTGGAGAGACAGCCTAGGGCCTCGTGTACTCTTAGTGGCTCAGCTTCCTGCCCCGTCACCCCTAGTTTCCCTTCCCAGCCACTATTTACTGAGCGCAGGTGTGTACACATGCCCAACTATGCAGAGAGCCTCATGAAGAGCATATTGTTGTCCGCTTTCATAGGAAGAGGCTGAGGACAGAGAAACTGTATCCTCAGTCCTGTTCTGCAGCCCTGCCAGCCCTCCCATGTCTAGGTGCCTTAGCCCTGCTGAATAGGTGGGGGAAGCTGATCTCTCCTGACATCTGTGCCAAATCTTCCTGAGCACATGTGACACAAGCTAGATCCCTGCCCAGGAAATTGTCACCCCAGCTAAGCCATGACTAAGGAAATGTACTTTGTGTGGAAGAATCTTGATTATTATCCCTGGAGGAATTTATTTGCACAGGTTACGGAAATTAGCAACAGAACCTTGAGGTGGATGGGTGGGTGTGTTAGTTACTTTTCTTGTTGCTGAGACAAAATACCTGATGCCCAAAGTTAAGAGAGGAAAAGTTTATTTAGCTCACAGTTTGTAGAGGTTTCAGTCCATAATGAGCTGGCTCCAAGGCAGGGTAGCATGGCAGAGAGGCAACTGTTCATGGTGGTGGAAGACAGCAAAAAGCAATGAGAGAAGCTTAGCAGCTTAGTTTTAGTTTATCCATACTACCGACATTAGGGATATACCAAGTCAGCCAGACTACTGATTTAGTAATCACCCACCCTTAATCCCAGCATCACACACTCTACATTCAGCCACCTCTGAAAAGCCCTATGACAATAGGAAGACATCTAAACACAAACCGTAAAAGGGGATGTGTTAGTTTCCTATTTTTCTAAGGGACCTTAGCACAAGTTTAGCAGCTTAAAACAGCACAAATTGGCATCTCACAGTTCTGTAGGTCAGGAGTCCAGCAGCAGCCTTGACTGGATCTCTGCTTAGAGTCTCACCGGGCTAAAATCGAGGCATTGGCAGACGTGTTCCTTTCTGAGGCCGTAGGAGAGAATCCATTTCCTTGCTCATTCAAACTGTGGGCAGAATTCAGTTCCCTGTGGTTGTGAGACTGAAGTCCCTGTTTTCTTTAGGCTGCCAACCGAGGAGCCTTCTCATTTCTAGAGGCCACCCCTATTCCTTGGCTTGTGTCACCCCAGCTCCCCTTTCCAAGCCAGCAGTGATGGGTCAAGTCCTTTTTATGCAACATCTCTCTGACAGGCTTGGTTGCTTCCTCTTCTATTTCTAAAGGTCCTCTGAGTATATCAGGTCCATCCAGATAATCCGGATAATATCCCTGACTTCAGGGTTAGGGTTAGCAAACCTAATTCTATCTGCAAAGTACAGGGGTGAAAGAGCACCAGGTGGGGGCGGGGGGGCAGTATTCCTGCCTGGCACAGCTAATTCCGCAGCCACTGCTCCTCATTTCAGTTTCCGAGGGAAGTACAGATCAGGCTGAGTGGGTGAGATCCTGAGTCAGTCCTACCCTGCCTGGAGCCAGCACCTCAGATCAGGGCAAGCACAGCCCGCAGCTGGCAGAGCCAGCCCCACCTTCCCAAAGAGAACAGCCAGCCTTATCATCTCCCCCGGCAGACCCCGTGTCTGCAGAAGGAGCTGGAGTGCTTTAGACATACTACCTGCCGGTTCTCTGAGGTGATCACTTGCATGAAGACCCTGACCTTTGGGCTAAAGGCTGAAACATTCCCAGGGTCCCTGGGTACCTCACCAACAGCTGTTTCCCAGCTGCCCGGAAGTCTGAGACACACTAAGGTGGGCTCTGGCAAGCGGTCTTGCTGTAGGGACTCAGCATTAGCAGCAGAGGCCTGACACCAAGAGACTTAAGGAGAAGGTCCCTTGCTTTTATTTTGCTTTACCTGTTTGTCCACGCACACTTCTGCAGTATTAAGGACAAGCTGAGCTCATCTGCCATCAAAAATCGTGGCAGATGGATCCCGGCTACTCGTCTTTGCCCTGCCTCGCGTCTCCCTGCTCTCACCTAAGATTAGCCCTTTCCTGTAGTAGGGTCCACATTTTGCACAGGAGCGCAGTGACCCTCAGCAGAGAGCACCACACCCACACTGTGCATTTGCCTGCTACCCCTCCTGTCCCTGGTACCCAGGGTCACACTCTCCAGGGGCCACATGTTGAGTTGTCTTGAGCCCGTGAGAGAGAATCAGCCTCTTCACTATTCCTGCCTCACACACCTCCCTGTCATGCAGGTCACCACAGATTTGCGTCAGCGCTGCACGGATGGCCACACGGGGACCTCTGTCTCAGCCCCCATGGTGGCTGGCATCATCGCCTTGGCTCTAGAAGCAAAGTAAGTTTCCACTTTCCTTTCTTTCTTTTCTTCTTTTTTCATTTCATAAAAATGCGCATGTTGTGGTCAAATGTGCGGAACATGAAACTTAACATTTCAATCATTTTTAAGTGGACGGCTCAGCAGCATGACGTGTGTTCACACTGTTGTGTAACCATCACCACCATCCATCTCCAGGATTCATCCATCTTCTCATACTGAAAGTCTCGCCCCATCGATTGCTAACCACCTGCGTTAGTGTGTTTAGGCTATCATAAAAGATGGTGTATGCAACAGAAATTTATTTTCTCAAAATTCTGAAGGTCAGTGGTCCTAGGCCAGGGTGTTGGCAGGGTTGGTATCTTCTTGACTTGCAGACAGCCACCTTCTCCCTGTGTCACCACGTGGTCGCCCCTCTGTAAGAGTCTGTGTCCAGATTTTCTCTTCTCATAAGGATGCCAATCACAGTTACCCCCACCCTAATAGCCGCATTTCTCTTTATCACCTTTTTTAAAAATCCTATTTCCAAATGTAGTCACCTTCTGAATTACGAGGGCTTGGGACTTCAACATATGACACTATCCAGCCCAAAATACTCCCTACGACCCCCCTTTCTGCAGCTCCTGACAGCCACCACTAGCCTTCTGTCTTTATGAATTTAACAACTCTAGGTACTTTATACAAGTGGAATTGTGTAGTAGAAAATCTGAAATCCGAAATCTGAAGCTTTTTGAATGTCGGCTTCATGTTCCAGAAATTCTAAATTTTGGAGCATTTTGGATTTCAGAGTTTCATGTTAGGGATGTTTAACTCATAAAGACTACACATGTGATCCGAAATTTTTTAAAAATCCAGAACACTTCTGGGCCCAAGTATTTCAGCAAAGGGATATTCCACTCATATTGGTACTTTTTATTTCACATAGCATATTTCACTTAGCATTTAGCATGCCTTTAAGGTTCATCTCTGCTAAAAATCTTGTTTTATGCCTTACCAATGGGTGCAAAGTGGTTCCTTCTTTTTCTAAGCCCACTGTCCTCCTCATGTGTGCCACAACTGTAAGTCTGTCTCCCACTCCGTACCACCCACTAAAATTATGCTGTAGGCCTTGATAGCTTCTCTTTAGGAATTTTAGTTTATAAACCGACAGTAAAATGGTCCATTGTAAGCCAAATAAAAATCCTGGAGTTGTTAGTGTGTAAATGGATCAGAAAGAGGGTTAATTATGCTTGTAGTCATAGGGTCAAAAACAAGTTTTAGTTTAGACATCAAAATTGGCCCAGAACAATCCAGCTATTTACAGTAGTCATTTGTCATAGATGAGTTTTTAAATTATTCAAAAAGAATGTTCAGGATGTTAAATCTTTGTAATTATGCATGCTTATATGTTGATTTGCACACAGCTAAAGATCATAAGACTCAAACGCTACCAGTTTAGCAACAACAACAAAAAAATCCAGCTAAATGTTTTCAAATTATGGGCCAGAAATGTTAACTTCTTTGTCCTGAGGCTCTTTTTAAATTTTCTAAATAATTAATCACTTGTGTGGAAAAGTTGCATTCACATACTTAATTCATTGCTCTCTATTTTCTTCCACTCTTTATTGGAAACATGCAAGGAATTTTGTTAGAACTAAATAGAAAACAAACCCTGCTTCATGACCAGTTGTGCCATTAAATTTGGCTGTGGACCTGCCTCAACTCAGAGTCATCTTCCTCGTTTTAACTCCTTCTCAGAAGTTTACAGGTGGTAAATCAAGTGGACCTCACTTAAAGTAGCAACCGCTTAGATTTTTTAAACTCATAGGATTGGTCACAGAAGGAACAAATGACATCCAGAGAAAAGGTCTCTGTCTCTGTCTCCCTCTGCCTGTCTATCTCTGTGTCTCTGTCTCTTTCTCTCTCTGTCTCTCCCTCTCATTGTCAGTAGAGCAGGAACCAGAGCAAAACAGGGTACTGGGGTGAGAAGGATGGAGGGGATCTGCACACAGCCTGTGTTGAGAATGCAAAAAGACCCTTATGTGTGAGAATTGTCCCATAGCGTGGGGTAGTCATGGGACTTCACATCCATCCCATCTGCACTGAGAAACATTTGCAGGCTGTGGGAGCAACTTGATGGTAACGTATTTACCTAGCATGCATGTGGCCTTGGCATTTAATTCCCAGCACTGCGAAGAAGTCTTTTCAACACCATATTCTAGACATATTTTCCATACAGCTATACTTATGATTTTATTACAGGAGTCAAAAATAACATGGATTTCCTCCTAATCAGGGGTTTATAACTTCCTCTTCCCATAAGCGGCCTGAGGTGATCTGAGAAAATGGTTTGCTATTCCCTTGACCCAAAAAACCCCACAAAATCATGCAAGTCAAGAGTCTCAAACCTTCAGGTTCATTTTAACAATACTCATGAAACTGCCCAGGCCAGCTGGGTGTCCATGGGTAAAAAGCCACTGTTACAGCTTATGTCTAGATGCTCCTCCAAAACTTTATGCAGTCATCGATGAGGCTTTTCAGAGGTGGTTGGAACTAGAATGTGTGATGCTGGGATTAAGGGTGTGTGATTACTAAATTAGTCCACTGATTGGTTTAGCACTCGCTGTAAGCCAAGTAACCTAGACAGAATATAGAAGGGGCAGGAAGAAGCTGATATTTGTCACTTGTAGCTTGCTGCTTGCTGCCTTCTGCCTGCCATGAACAGTTTCTCCTCTGCAGTTCCCTCTGCCATGCCACCCTGCCTTGGAGCCAGCTAATTATGTACTAAAACCTCTACAAACTGAGCTAAATAAATCTTTCCACCTTTAACTTTGGGTGTCAGCTATTTTATCTCAGCCACAAGAAAAGTAACTGAGACAGCCACAAAGTATCTGCAAGGCATTGCTTTAAAGATGCAGTGTTGACCATTCCATTGTTAACAGTGGTGAAGTTGGAGGTGTGACCATGCCTAACAGCGGGGCTGGACCCAGGCTCAGTGGCTCAAAGAGTATTAAATTTTTCTGTGCATGCTTTGAAGTGCAGAGAGTTACAATGAACTTAAGGATTTAGAGGGAACTGTGTAGTCATCAAATGTGTCCAGGTAAACAAAGTTCCCAAGATGTGCCTCGGGGCGAACTCACAGAGCTCATGGTCAGGACCAAACCATCCACGAGCTCCCTCTACCACATTGCCAGAAGAGGGTGTTGTATGGAAGAAAAACTGTCCCAGGTAAAACCAAAGAAATAAAAATTTACGGCATGGGGATAAATTCAGTAGAAAATAAATACAAATAAAATAACAAGGAAATCTGTTGTATAACTTCTTCCCTTCCTGGACCTGTTCTGCCTTCAACTCTGAAGTTCATGTCCCCTGACACCACAGTGCTAAGCTTTCAAGGGCTGGCTGTGGCCAGCAGAGCAAGAGGGCTGCTGTGACACGCGAAAGTAATCTCCAAGGCCATGCGGTCACTAGGGCTGCAGCACATCTGTGCTGTCTGAACCTCAAAGTCAGTCCTGGGACTGCTCCACCAGGGTGCATGGCCTGCTGCTACTTGGGGCCTCTCAATCTTCCTAGGAAGATTGAGGCCCTCAAGAGGAAGAGGATGTAGAAGGGAGCAGGTCTTCCTGTGCCAGGCACACTGGGTGGATGAGTAGACACGGTTGAGGTGAGAGGTGAGGAGGCCAATGACAGGCAGGCACAGCGGTGAGAATGACCAGAGAACCAAAGGGAGGCCTGGAAAATCCTAGCCTGGAGGGAAGAGTGTGCCCCAAGACTCATGCCACTGATGAGTTCCTTATGGGAAGACTGACAAAGGGAGGCTGTGCTGTCAACATCAACTGG
>RJWT010043460.1:0-11963 GCA_004365215.1 Cuniculus paca
GATGATGAAAGTGACAGTGGCCCTGATCTTGCAAGGGGTAAAGGAAACATAGAAACTAGTTCTGAAGATGAAGATGATTTGGCAGACTTATTTCCAGAAGAGCCTGGTTTTGAGCATGCTTGGAGAGAATTAGATAAAGATGCTCCTCGAGCTGATGAGGTAACGTTTTCAAGACTACTTGTTGATAAGATAGCACTATTCGCTTTTATGGGTGGTAGGATTGGGAAGGGGCTAAAGGTGTTTGTAGCTCAGTGGTACAGTACTTGCCCAGCATGCAAGAGGTCCTGGATCTGATCCCCAGCACTGCCAAAAGAGAAAATAATATTGGTACTAGTAAAGTTTTTCCTACCCTTATTTACTTATTTGAAGGGACAGTACTGGCGAATGAACCCAGGATATCACACCTGCTAAGCAAGTGGTCTACCACTCAGCCACTTCTTTAGCTCCTGGTAATAATATTCTTGATTCTGTTTAAAACTTTGTAATATTTATTATGTTTATAATGTTAGAAGAATTCTGTCCAAGCAAATAAGGAAGTTCTACATAAATAAGTCACTTGATCTTTTTAGAAAGAATTTGTTGTGGCTAGTAGTTTATATTTCTGTTCCTGTTGTACTTTAGGGAAAAGCTATGGGATAGAATAACTTCCCTACTCATGCATGGGTGACAGAATAGCTAGCTTAGTAAACAGTTAAAAAGTCATTTTATAGTCAGACCTGATGGCACATGCCTGTAATCCCAGCACTCAGGAGGCTGAGACAGGAGGATCATTGCGAGTTCGAGACCAGCCTGGGCTACAAAGTGAGCCCAAGGCCAGCCTGAATGGCATAGTGAGACACTGTCTCAAAAACACAAGGCCTGGGGATTTAGTTCAGTGGTCTGAGTGACTGGCAAGCACGCAGTTGTGAGTTCAATCCCTGATGCTGCAAAAAAAAAAAGTCATTTTTTTGTTTGTTTGTTTTGTCTGTTTTTGAGACAGGGTTTTGCTTTGCAGTTCAGGCTGGACTTGGGCTTTGTAGCCCAGGCTGGTTTTGAACTTGCGACGATCCTCCTGCCTCAGCCTCCTGAGTGCTGGGATTACAGGAGTGCGCCACTATCCCCGGCAAAAAAGTCATTTTATGATCACATTCTGATTCAAAAACTAAATCCAAATGAAAGTGTTCATCTGTTACAGTTTACTGTTGACTCATTTGAACTTCTCTTACATGCTGAAGCTCCCTAGATAACTATTGCACTAGTAACATCAGGACTTGGGGAAAGGAGGATTATATTTTTGAATCTTTACTTTTTTAAGGATTGAAAATGATACAGGTTTTATAATATTCAATTCCCTTCCTTTCTCAGATTACTCGTCGATTGGCAGTTTGCAACATGGACTGGGATAGATTAAAGGCAAAAGATTTGCTGGCTCTATTCAACTCATTTAAGCCTAAAGGAGGTGTTGTATTTTCTGTAAAGGTGAGAATTGATTTCATTTTGAAGTAAATGTTTCTGAAATTAAATCTGACTTTTTCTGTAATGACTTAAAACTATAACTACTTTTCTTTCTAAAGAAAATAATTAATCTGGAAATTGTCCACTACCACTGGATATGAAACTGATTTAATAGGTGTGTTAGAAAGCAGAAGGTAAAATTCTTTTTTTTTTTTTTTTTTTTTTTTTTTGGCGGCACCAGAGTTAGAACTCACGACCATGTGTTTGCCAGGCAGGCACTTAGGCCACTGAGCTAAATCCCCAGCTAGCAGGTAAAATTCTTAATGACAGGTTGTATGATTGTGTCCACCTTGAAAACCTAAATAAACAGAGACTCAGTAAAGGACAAGGTATAAGTTAAATATTAAGAAACTAATGGCATAACCTATTACTAGCATTAACAAATTAGGAAAACATCCTGCTTACTGCCAGTAAAACTACATGAAATTCTTGGTAATCACCTTAATAAATACATGTGTTCTATATGCAGTAAACTATAACAGTCAGTAAATTTGAAAGATAAATTTTGGGACACCGTATTTCAGGACAGCATAATGATTAAGAACTCACACTTTGTTAGAACTGGGAAGTGGGGGTGTAGCTTACAGGTAGAGTGCTTTTCTGACATGTACAAAGCCCTGGGTTCAAATTCCCAGTATCACCAAGAAAGAAACAGAATTCAGGCTTTGCATTGTGATAGACTTGTGTTCAAATGTTGATTATTTTAAATGTTATGTGATCTTGGGCACTTTAATAATAATCTCTCAAATGTATTTTCTCATTCAACAAGTGGGTATAACAGTCCTATTCCGATGGTGACTGTAAGGAGCTGAAAAAGAGCTCGCATGTATTTAGTGCACTCCTTGAAACAGCTCCTGATTATTAATATTGTTTTTTAAATATTTTAAAATGTCAGTTCTGGGCCAGGGCTATAGCTTAGTGGCACAGTATCTACCTGGAAGGACAAGGTCCTGAGTTCAATTCCTGATACCAAAAAAAAAGTCAGTTATGCAGTTTGGTTGTAATTTTGATCAAAATTCCAGTTCAGTGAACTTTTATAAAAAGGGTAATAATTATCTAAAAAAATGGTAGTACCTTTTTGAGAAATCATGCCAATATAAAAGGAATCACCATACCACTTATAATATCTAAACATTTCATAATAGTTTGAGAGTTCATACGTTTGACGTAAAATTGGACAGAATAGATACATTAGTTCATATAATTTAGATCAAAATAAGTTTGAATATGTTGGGAGAAATGGAAAAATTATTGGATAGGAAACTTGGTTCATATTTTCACATTATAATATCCCAAGATATATGGCCCAGTGGTATAAAAAGGAAAAGTTAAAAATCAGACCACATTTTTTTATATAATTGAGTACTACCTGGCCATAAATAAGGATAAATTTGAGGTATCTTCTAGGTAAATGGATGCAACTCGAGACCACACTCTTAAGTGAAATAAATCAGACTCTTATGTAAACATCGCATTGTTTCCCTGATGTGAGAAACTAAAAGAGTAAGGGCCAAAATGTACAGTTAATACCATGAAAAGAAATTGTTCAAAAGGAAAGAGTGACCATGGTGGGAGTAGGGGGGAAGGAAGGGAAAAGGGAAGAAAAAGATTTTAAAATGATGAAATGGAAGCAAAGCTTTGTAAATAAGCAGGGGAAGATGAGTTTGAAGGGAGGAGAGGGGATTGGGAAAAATAAAGAAATCAAAATATATCATGTACAAGTACTAATTCTCTATGAATATGATCATTAAAAAAATCAAACTATAGATACAGGATAAGAAAAAAGTGTATTTTGTTAATTCTTATGTTTTAGGAGATGGTAGTTTCTAGATCTAGAAAACAAAAAGAAAAAAAGGAATACCTGTGACTACATGTATTTAAAACTTCTATACAACCAATTCTATAAAACTCAACATTAGTAAGAAAAATTCAAATCTTGTTCATAAATTGACTGTTTAATACAACTCAAAAATTATATATTAGTTAAATATATGTTATGTTCAGCAGTATCAAATGATACTAAATTAATGTAATCATATTTCTTGACTCTCAAAGTAGCCAGGATTAAAAATACCAAGTCCCAAGGGCTAGGGATTTAGCTCAGTGGTGTTAAGCGCCTGCCTGCCAAGCGTGAGGTCATGAGTTTGATCCCTGGTGCTGCCAAAAAAAACCAAATCCAAGTAAGTGAATCCTTTTCTAGATACTAAGACTACCTAATCAATATGGTAAGACTATCATTGGTTTTGTTCTTTACTATTTGAAGAATTTCTTCCAAAAGCATTGGATAAATAATAGTTAGAGGTAAGTTGGATGTTATAAAATTGGCTTTGTTCATTAATTATGTTTTATGCATTTCTGTAGTTATTTTTATAAAATGCATGTAAACTGTTTAATCCGGTCTATTTTTCTCTGTATTCACATTCAGACTTCCCTGTGTTGAGCGACTTATTTTGCATTCTTAGTTTTTCTTTTGAATCCCAAAACCATCTTGTTCCCTGTGATGTGTGGAAGAGATACTCTATTTTTGCTCCCATGCGCAAGATCTGTTACTCTGTAGCCAGCATGCCCTCTTAGGAAGGAAATTCCTCAGGATGTTTTACCTTCCTGTAATGAGTTTGGAGAGAGTTGTTTTTGTTGACTGAAGTTGTAGCTGTTGGAGTCTCTGACCCTGACAAGTCTGGGTATTGTATGAAAAGAAATGTTTACATTATATCTGTCTTATTTTGTTGTGTGTTTAGATATATCCTTCCGAGTTCGGAAAGGAGAGGATGAAGGAAGAGCAAGTTCAAGGACCAGTAGAGCTACTAAGCATTCCCGAAGATGCTCCTGAAAAGGACTGGTATTGAGTTATTGTAGAACTTGAAACTAAATCTCATAAATTCATGTCATCAATTCAGAATCCTAGGGACTAAAGTTTACACTTTTATCATTTATGGTTCAGAAAGGTTGCAAAACAGATTATAGTCTGTCAGAAGTGGCATACTATTCCAGCGGTATATTTACATTTATATATTCTTGAAAATAATTATCACAGTTTTTGCAAAATATTTCATGATAAATAGATTTAGTTTTTTTCTCGTTCCTCTGAATTAGTGTTTTATTTTTGAGATGTTACATTCCATATAAATAGAACCAAAGGTCTATTTAACCTTCAAATTGTACCATTTTTATTTGAGTATTAAATAGAAAAATAAAAGAATTACAGTACATATCAAAAAAATAACTTTAAGATAGTTTTTAAACCAGTAGGTGGAGCTGTATGTCCATTTAATGAAAATGGTGATTAAATAGATGGTTGGCAGAAGAGGCAGATGAAAACTTTCAAAGAATGTGTTGTAGTTAAATGAAATTAAACGTAAAACTGTGTGGACTTGATGACGTGAATATGGAGAAAACATTTTGCAAGATCAGGAATTTCTTTCTCAGAGCTAATACTTTCCAAACTTATTTTTTACTACAGTAAACTGATGTAGCAGTTTTACTCTAGAAGGTTTATGGTACAGCAAAACAAAAATAAATAAATAACTTTTCTAAGAAATGCAATTACAGATAGGTTTATATAATTCTTCCACTCCATTTCTAGATCATAAGTTTCAATCCAAATGCCAAAAATTATCTTGTCAGAATAGTGATTTAAACTTAAGTATTGGAGGCAAAGTCATGTACAGATAGCTTGGAATGAAGGCCAGCTTTTAGTATATTTTTTTTAAATGATTACATCCAGTTTTAATGAACCTTCCTCCCTGTAGGACCTCTAGAGAAAAATTGAGAGATTATCAGTTCAAACGACTGAAGTACTATTATGCAGTAGTGGACTGTGATTCTCCTGAAACAGCAAGTAAAATTTATGAGGATTGTGATGGCCTGGAATTCGAAAGTAGTTGTTCTTTCATAGATCTAAGGTAATTCAGTGTGTGTCTCACCGGTTGAATCTGAGCCCAAATAAGTAAAATATTTGAACAGATAGTGCTCTCTGTTGTTTTATATTCCAAGAAAGTTATTTGCTTTTGGATGAACTGTCATGTGGAACATCACTCCTAAGAAGGAAAATGAACAAGAAAATGCTAAAGTATTATGTGTGAAACATTCCCACGTGTATGTCCTTTCACACATACTGGCTGTGTTATGCAGTGATTGTAAGTGATACACAGTGATTTTTTTTATAGCTCTCTCTTAGCACTAGAAGCTAGGTGAAGTAATTTGTTAAAAACTGGCATTGATGAAGAGACAGTAATTTGCTAATGGATTGATATCTCTAGATCTGTGCTGTCTAATACAGGATCCACTACTTACATGTAGACTGTTTCCTAAAATGAAATAAAACTTAAAGTTTATTTTCTCAGTCAGACTAGTCATTTCAGGTAATTAATGGTCACATTTTGGACAAGCAGGTGCAGACTGTTGCCGTCATAACAGGAAGTTCTCATAGACAGCACTGATCTAGTGTTTCAGTGAGTGAACGCTGTTGCTGCCATTGTCTTCAGACTTAGGCATTGTTTTCCCTAAGTGTTCAGGCTTCACTGACCCAGAGCTGAAAAACCTTAGATGGTTGTGAATACAAGTTCCAAGAAAACAGGAAGCTGAACTACTGTACCCTTTTATTTTGAGCCTAGTCCTTTTGAGTGCAGGAAACCATTCTACTGTGACACTGAATAAAAATACTTTCTTTGGATCTGGGTTAGGGACTTTGTTCTCAAAGTGATATGTTTCAGAAAAAGATGCATCATTTCAGGATCACTATGACCCTCGTACTTCCAGTATTCGGGCTGGTAGAAAAAGTAAAAAGAGAATTTATAATTTGAGATAAGATTTTATTAGCCTGCTTAAGTATTCAGCAAGGATGGCATAATCTGATTAAACAAACTGTTTCCCTCTCTTTTTTGTTCAGTTTCAATAGTAGATTCTTGTTCTAAATGTTTAAATTGTTTACCAAATATTTGATAGGATGGCAAATACTTCGGGGATTATAAATTCATGCTGATTTCTTTTCAGCATCATTTCGTTCTTTTTCCTTTTTTGGAACATTTCCATGCAGTGTTAGAATAAGCTCTTGTGGTATGTAGAAAGTAAAGTACCTATGGGAAATTTTTAAATTTTACATTCTTTGTTTTACTCTGTCATATATAATATCAAGGAAAAAAATTTTGAATTTCTGCTGCCATCTAGTTATCTAAGGGAACCTTTTTTTAAAAATCTTCCCCAGGGCAACTCACTCAGGACCCCTTCTGTTTCTCTATCAGACAGAAGCTTTCTTTTTCTCAATAAATGTATTCTGCTCATAAAAAAAAAAAAATCTTCCCCAAAGTGTAAAAGCAATCCAGTTGGATTACATTTAAAAAGACTGGTTTCACCAGGCATAGTGGTACAGGCATATAATCCCAGAACTTGGGAGGCAGAAGCATCACCGTGAGTTTAAGACCACCTGGGCTACATAGTGAGTTCAAGACCCACCTGAACTACAAAGCAAGACCCCCATCTCGAAAAAATCAAAAACAATTCGGACATAATGGTAGATGCCTATAATCCCAGCACTCAGGAGGCTGAGTCAGGAAGATTGCTGCAAGTTCAAAGCCAGCATGGGCTACATAGTGAATGCAAGGCTAGGGAGACCCTGTCTCAAGAAAATCAAAAACATAAAAAATAAAAATATTGATCTCATATCTCTGCATGGTGGCACATGCCTATAATCCCTACATTCTGGCTGACTGAAGAAAGAGGATTGCATGTTTGAGCCCAGCCTGGACAACCTAGGTGACTTAGTGGACCCTGTTACAAAATAAAAAATAAAAAAGAGATAGGGATGTAACTCAGTGTAAAGGCATTGGGTTCAATCCCCAGTACCACAAAATATGTATATATGTGTGTGTGTGTGTGTGTATATATATATGTATATATATATATTACAATTTATTGTACTAAGTATAATTATACACTAAATCTGTGCAACAAAAGTTTAATCTGGACAAGGGAAATATATAAACTTAATGAAAATTATCTATTTGCCCCTGCCCAAAAACAAAAAAAAAAAATTTTTTTTTCCAGAATAGGCAATTAAATTCAAGGCCTTTGCACTAAACTAAGTACTTTGCACTAAACTAGATCTTCAGCCCTTCTTTTAAATTTTGAGATAGGATCTCACTAAGTTGCCCAAGCCAAGTTCTAACTTGTCATCCTACTGCCTCAGCTCCCCCAGAATGCTGGCCAAAACTCACTTTAACGTAATATATAGTCTCTGCCTTGTATGTGTGTAGGTGCATGTAAACAATCGCCTACATAAATTATAAAATTTAAATACTATAACCATAGATTATTTGGTGCTTTTTTTCCTTTCCCTGTCTTAATGGCTAAAAATTGTTAATTACAATGGCTAATTTACTTTGTAAAAGCTAGTTATTTCTGAAATTAAATCGTAAGATAATATTATTGAGGGCTTTGGGTCTTGAATCAACCTTTTGTCTTTATTTCCAGTGACATATTGTGTGTTTGATACTTTATATTCAGAACACATTACCCATTAATCATTCTGTTTGATCTTCACAATAACATAGAGCAGACCCAGTGACTGTGCTATTAGAAGTCTGGGCCTTTTTGAAACATAATGGATCCACATGTGCTTGCACTTGTACTAACTGACTCCTCAGCTGAGTGTCTATCAACAAAACATTTTCACAAATTTAGTAGAATTTCAGATTTATAAAGCTTAAGAATTTCAGAAATTTTGTGTCAAGGTTACTTCTAACATTGTTTTCCTCTTCTACATGTGTGCTTACTAGAAATTTTACATGGCATGTATGTATATACTATAGCTAATTAGCGGAAAATCTGACCCCTAAATTTTTTTGTTTGCATCTTAGGTTTATACCAGATGATACTACTTTTGATGATGAGCCGAGGGATGTAGCCTCAGAGGTGGATTTAACAGCGTATAAACCAAAATATTTCACATCTGCCGCAATGGGAACATCAACGGTATCTCAACATTTAAAAAATTTATAGCTGGACTCCATTTTTTTTTCCTTTTGTCTTTTTTTTTTTTTTTTTTTTTTTTTTTTTTTTTTTTTTTTTTTTTTTTTTTTTTTTTTTTTTTTTTTTTTTTTTTTTTTTTTTTTTTTTTTTTTTTTTTTTTTTTGAGACAGGGTCTTGCTATGCAGTTCATGCTGACCTTGAGCTCACTTTGTAGTCCAGGCTGGTCTCAAACTTGCAGTGGTCCTCCTGCCTCGGCCTCCTGAGTGCTGGAATTACAGGCATGCACCATCACACCTGGCTTCCATTGTTTTAAGAAGAGACTTGTATATTATTTACTGATAGCAGCCTTAGAAATAGAAAGTATTCAAAATATTCATGCGCAAATACAAATAGAAATGAAACACATGTGTTTGCATTATCTACCACATCTGTTTGAATGTATTTTCAGATTCTTTCTAGGCTTCTAAGTCAATTTCAGTCAGTTACTTCCTCATGTTTCTTCTTTCTGTCTTGGCTATACACTCTTACTAACTAGATTCTTAGGGGTTGGGGATGTAGCTCAGTGCCCTTTCCTAGTGTGCTCAAGGTCTTGGGTTTGATCCCAGTACCACCACAAAACAAGCAAAAAAACAACCAAAACAGCTATATTATTAATTAGGCAATATGTCAGTTATTAGTATTCTAGGGAATAGGGAGAAGAAAGTAACAGATTATTTCAAGTGGCAGTTAAATAAAAATGGTGAAAATTTAAAATAGCATATTTTTCTATAGATATAATCAGTAATTTTAAAAACAATAGAAGTAGAGTAAGAACCAATAGTTGTCCCATTAATGGTTAATAACAGTCAAAAGGTTTCTGTGTATTGAAATGATTTGTTACTTAGCTTACTGACTTTTCTCTTCCTCACCTTAAATATCTACTCAGACCTGTATTCTGAAGCAGCCACTCTGGCTTCCCTTTGCTTTTCCTTTGTGACACAACATACCACTGTCCAAGAAGAGGCTGGTGGCAGAGAGAGATGCAGTATTTGCCACCTGCAGTGCTGTGGAGGATGGTTTGTAGTGTTGATTAGTTGATTTGTGGTGATTAGTAAAGTCCCCTATTGTGGAATAAATGAAGTTCAAAAGAGTCACACAAAATGTAAGAGCATGTCAATTTCAAGACTAACATGATAGTCTTATCCAGCATGTCTAGCCAGTGTCTTAAGTTCCTGAGTACTGGCTGTATTAATCAGTATCTGTCCGAATTTCAACAACAGTTTGGTGGACATAAACTCAGACTTAATTATCAGAATAGGAATAATTTTGAATCCTGTGTCTAACTAGAACTTCCATGTCTGTGGCAACAATTTTAAAGATTCCTTGGTTAATTGGTCCATATTTTTTTTGTCCTCATAAGAGAAAATTGGCTGGGAGGAAGTGGTAAGGATAGGGGACCCACACTGTGATGAATATAAAACCTCTGTGTTGTATAGGTATGAGTAGAGGCAAGAGCCAGTCACTCCGTTCATGTTACAGGTAAATTCATGTCTCGTGAGGGTTCACTATACTTCCAGCCAATAGAAACCTTTCTCATTAGTGGTTCTTAATCTTTTTTGGAAAAGGGACCCCACTGAGATTATGTTGCTTAATCAACAGATCTCATGATCTGTGGATTTCCTGTTGTCTTAGAACTTCGGGTGAAAAAAAAAAAACATGTTTTTACCAGTTGTTCATAGTGTTAACTTTTTCATTAATACTTTTTTTTTCAGTGTATACAATTAAGCCACTCACTGATTTATAGTCCCATTAATGGAATGTACTGCATGTAACAGAAATTAGGAGGAAGCAGATACAAGTTAATAAAAAAGATTCCCTTTCCACAAGTAGGAAACTGTTAATCATGTCATTCATGTACTTGTTTAAATGTCTGAACTTTTTTAACTTACTGTTAAATATCCAAGTTAACAACATATATTCTTTAACAAGTTAAAATTGTTGATGATACCATTTTTGGTTTATTTGGTTTTCTTTTTTTTTTTTTTTTTTTTTTTTGCTTATTTGTTGATGAAAGGTGGAGATCACTTGGGATGAGACTGATCATGAAAGAATCACAACGCTCAACAGAAAATTTAAAAAGGAGGAACTTTTGGACATGGATTTTCAAGCCTACTTAGCTTCCTCTAGTGAAGATGAAGAGGTGATAGAAGAGGAGCTCCAAGGTACTTGTTAATCATTTAGTGACTCATTAATGGAAGAACACCTTTGACAATAATTTAAAGGGGAGACCAGACTAATTCTTAAGCTTCTGTAGTGTCTGAAAAAATTTTTAGTATTTCTTAGCCTGAATTTCTTTAGCTGTAAACATTTTTTTAAAACCTGACCTAACAAAAAGCCTGGCTTTTCAAATGGTTTGAAAAACAAGTACAGTTTCCTTTTACTCAACTCCAAGAACTCATGGAGGATTATTCATCAGTCTTTGAAAATGAAAAGTTAGCTTCTGTTTCTCTAAAACAGTAGTGATAAATGTATCATGCAAATTAAAATGATATTTAAAGATTCTGTATTCTCAAGGGTCAAATAATACTGCTCAGTTCTTGTAATTAGGTGTAAAGAGTTCTCTTTTCCCCAAATCCTCATTAGCATTTATTTTTTGTATTCTAAAAGATGACCATTCTGACTGAGGCAACTGGAATCTTGGTGTGGTTTTGACTTGCATTTCCCTAATGA
Source organism: Cuniculus paca (assembly GCA_004365215.1). NCBI lineage: Eukaryota > Metazoa > Chordata > Mammalia > Rodentia > Cuniculidae > Cuniculus > Cuniculus paca. The sequence continues at coordinate 11,170 of RJWT010043460.1, forward strand.
CTAAAGATATTGAACATTTTTAAATAGAGTTATGGCTGTCAATAGAGTCATTCCTTAGATTCACTTTTTAAGATTCCTGTGGTACAGCTGATCAGTTATAAACTGTCTCCAAACAGTTGCTAAATGTGAAGTACAGGATCGCTACTATAATACATAGAAAGTACGTGTTCCTGAAGAAAAAAAAAAAAAAAAAGCCTGGTCTTTTAGATTTTGCCCAATTCATGTGGTCACATAGTTTCTTAATGAAATTTTAAAATGTTCCCCCTTTAAAACAGGAGCTTCTTTTAGATTGATTAAATATTCATTTACATTCTTTTTTTTCCTCAAGTAGTTTAGAAAGTAGACTTTCCATTTCTAAAACTGTCCTAGAAATTAAGATTTGCTTCTTGAACTTACTAATGTTTGAAGGCAATAGTATTTTACCACCCTGGATAATATGAGTTTTTAAACAACTTTTATGCTATCACCGTAGATTGTAATTCTAGCTACATCCTACAGAATGCAATATTACTGTCTTATAATGTCCTTGTTTAAATTTCCCTCCTTTTTCACCACTTCCTTTGCTCTTTATTCCTTTCTAACTAGCAGACCTCTAACTGGGATCGTTTTTCTTCTGCCTTAAGGACATCCTTGAAAATTTCCTGTAGTGTCTTCTAGTATCAGGCTCTCTTGAGGTTTAGTTTGTATGAGAATACCCTTACTTTTTCATTTGTAAAGACTTTCTAGTTGGCATTCCTTTCCACCACCACACATTAATATTAATAAAATGAATTACTGTATTGGCTTTTGACTTC
>RJWT010043461.1:0-11959 GCA_004365215.1 Cuniculus paca
ACTGATACATCCCTCTACTGGAGATTAGATAATAAACTATGGTACATCCATGTAATCGAATAGAGAAAGAAATAAATTTCCAATACACATAATAACATAATGATGAATCCACAAGACAATTTAACTAAAAGCAGCCGAACTGAATGGATGAAAGATCTCATGTATGTGAAGGCGATCAGGGATTTCTTGTTTAATGAAGATGAATGGTTAGGCATGTGGGAGAAACTGCTTATAAAAATGCAAGTGAATGTCTTAGATTAACAGAAAGGTTATATATATGTGATGTCTGTTATAAATAAAATGTATGTATCTATTTATAAAAATTAATAGAATCATACAAAAGGTAAATTTTAATGATCTTAAATTGTCGATTAAATAGATAAATAATAGATTGGGTTAAAAGGAAGCTGGATTTGAGGACAATGATCAAACATATTCCTTACTCACAAAACCTCCTTCTTTAGTCCCAAAACCTACAGTAGAGATTAAATTGTTTTTGAGAATGAATAATAAAGGAAATTTAACATTACAACATAATTGAGTAAATTAATTTTTGAAAAAAAAAAAGGTGCCATTTCCACCCAAGTAATATAGTCCACAATGTTGTGAAAATAAATTTGCCTTTATTCCAATGACTTAGCTAAAATAAAATGTTAGTGGACTGAATAATTTTTACCATCAGTCTTTGAAAACATTCAAATAAAAATATTTTAAAAGTATGCCTGGGGAATAGGAGGAAGTCATAAACTTTGATTCTATAATTATTAAAGTACTATTGTTAATATTGTGCTGCTGTCATGCTAAATTCCATGTCAAAATGACCATAGCAACATGAGTCAAAGTTAAACTCTCTTTCTATAAAGAACAGGAAATTGTTCCAAGTGAACATCTGGGGTTATTAGTACTTTGTAGTGTAAGCCATAATGACCTTCTCTTTGTACACAGAAAATAAAGTCATTTGACAGCAATATATACGTGTGTGTGTGTGTGTGTGTGTGTGTCTGTGTGTGTGTGTGCACCTTTAATTGCTCAGGTAGATTTACATGAATTTTGTAAGTGAAATAGGCTATGCCAATTAATTTAAATTCTAATAAATTCTGTTCTCCCATCTCTTCTGTGCCTTCCATAGTAAATGATTTTCATATTTTGTATCAAATCACTTTTTCATGTGAAAAGATTATATGTAAAAGGAAAAGCATCTCTCCCCACTTTTCCTTTTAAATAGCTCTTTTAATGGTTCTTCCCAGCAAGTCATCTTTTCATTCTTTTGGATACTCTAGCTTCAAGGGAAGCTGTAAAATATTCTTAATTTGCTAAAATCAGTGTCTCAGTCACATTCATCCCTCCCAAAGGGGGACAACCAAAAGGTCCTAACCACTTACTGTGTAATTCATAATCTTTTCTGTGCTGTGTAGTTCTTGAACTAATATTTTTAATTCATGAATTAAAATTCAATTTGCCTTCTCATGCCATACATATTATATAATAGGAGTTGAGAGTAACCTCAAGCAGTTCTCTAAGTCAGTAAAGTGAAGAATGAAAAGTGCTTAGGATTCACTAGATCATAGCAATAGCCAGCTTTTTTTGATAGATAATGGAGACACATGAAGCCTATTTGGTTTTCATTTAGCAAGTATGCATGTCATATAAATAATACTAACAGAAAAACAAGTCTTCCACAAAATGTATGTTCAGTCAATATATACTTAAAGAAAGAATAAATTAATGGGGTACATATTTAAATAGCAACATGTTTTGCGTTTCATTTGCATTTCATGGAACAGAGAGAAAGATGCTAAGTCTTCAATTGTAAAGGATGAAACATTTATACAATCTGAAGAGAAACCAAAGTATTTAATTATATACTGGCCAACAGTTGATATTTTAAAGTAAACACTAATGTTGTGATTAAATATGAAAATGATACTTTCAGAGTTTCAGAAAATGGGTAAATTACATTCAAACTTTCAAGCTAATTATGATCTCTTCTACAATGTAGATAAAAATTCATGAAATAAGAGATGGCACAGATCAAAAGTCATGAAAAATTGCATCATATATACTGTAAATAAGTGTTCTTTCTTATTTTTACTAATAATACCATCATTCATTGGACTCATATGATTACTAAACAAATTCTATGTCTTCTTTTAGTTAAGAAAGGAAAGGAAGTGAATATAAGTAGTTTCTTTCTAAATTGACAAGAAATAGGTACTAAATAGCTGTGGTTTCTCACAAGTGTAAAATTAGGTGATGAAGAGAATATAGTTAACAAATTTTCTAGTTTTAGAATTTTTATATCTAATTCACATCCCTAATGTTCTTATTCCTGCTGTGACTCTTGGATGCTTTCTTTAATTTATTAAGAAACTTCTCTTTTCCATTCTACTATGGTTATCAGGGGTGAAAAAGTATTATATCTATATAGATATGTTGTTACAAAGATGTATGTGTGTATGTATCTCTGGGTGCATTTGTGTCTTACAGAGAGAAAGACAGAAAAAGAGAAGAGAAAGGGAAAACTTCCAACCTTTAAATCATGGCATAATATTATATGTCCTAAAATATATGTTCTCTAACTCTTAGCTTTAAAATGTTTGCTAAAACTGGTTATGAATAATCATTCAAAATTGCTAAATGTGTCTTGAGTTAATATTCATTCTAGATTAAATAAGTACAATATTTATCATTTATATGGTCTTTCATGTTACTTTGGGTAACTTCATTCCACAACTTCTCTAAATACAATTAAAATGTGATAGACTTTATAGAGTTCTTAAAGAAAGTGTATTTGCAAGTTCTGGAATTTTTAAATATCATCAGCAGAAAGTCATGACACAAGTTTATGACAATGAGTGAATTTCACAAGAGTCAGATTAAACATATCTTGTTAATCCATGTTGCCAAGACAGAAATCACACCAATTTTGCTCTTTTAAAATATATTCAGATATAGAAGTAGTTCTAACAAGTAACAGAATTGAAAACAAGGCAAAGTATTTATTCTTCTTCAATCCATTAATCAAAACTACATAATAATAACAAGTATAAAGTTAACATATGGGCTAAAACTTGCCTGATGATGCATTATTAAAAAAAAATCTGTCTGTTATCATGTAAAATTTTGCAATACTGTAGATATTAGAATAGTAGGAAAGCTGAACATTACACACAAATAGTTAGGTCTCTGATATGATCATCCATATCTTTATTTCACAATTGAAGAATGTAAAATAAAAGGCCATACATATGCTATTCGAAACAGCGTACATGCAAATAACTACTCTGTTTAACGACAATGTTAACACCTTTTGGAATATTATAGATCAGCCAATTCAGACACAGGTGATGTGATATATGTGAATGATCCTTCACCACTAGGCACTGAGAATTGTCAATGATGCAATTCCAAATCCAGAGAATAGGCAACTATTTGAAATTTTTTAAACATTTGCTAACTTTGAATTAGAGTTTGTCATGGAATGACTATCCAGTGAAAAGATTAGAACCTTACTCCTCATTCCTTAGATCTTTTTTCTCATTTTAATATCAAGTCAGTATTAACATGTTATTATTATTCTTCTGTTTTCCAGGATATACATGTCAGTTTTTATGTACAATGTTAAATATAAATAAAATAATTAGCATTATTATACTGGTCTACTCTACACATGCTTCAGTTTGTCGGTATTCATTGTCAATAGGAACACCTAAAACCATGTACCGTACTATAGATGTTCAAGGTTCTTACATCTGGAAGTCAATTTAAATAACCATAAATTGAAGTATTATTGTCTATCTTTGAAATATCCCTTGATATTTCATTTATTTAGTGGTCACTTGTATGGATACTTCAAATTTTCACAGGAGTGATATAAACCAGAAATATCTCTGCAGGATTGTCAGGGCAGCCAGAAATCCTGGCAGTCCATCAGAGCAGATGGTATAGACCATGCATTGGCAGAATCATATCCCAAGACAGTTGGATTCAAGAAAATTGAGATGGACCAAACACAATTCCAATATAGGCTGACCAGATAAATGTTTCAAAAATTAAGAGGAGTCAAAGTATAGCTCTGTTTGAATTTCTTTGTTCAATATCATAACAGTCTCTGATTTTAATCAAAAATTACATATTGTCTCAACTCTTTGAAGAAAAGCTTAAAGAGATATTGATTGTTACAATGCAGTTTAATTCTACTCCTGTGAGACAGGAAGTTTAGTTTTGAATATTTGTATTTTAACTTTTTGCCTCAATTAATACTTTCTCTAAAATAAGCATAAGATTGGAAAATGCAATGTCCTCTGATAGAATAATATGACAAAATTTCAAGTGTAATTCTTTAATCAAAGATAATATTTTAGTGTACGTGGCGCTTAAGCACAAACTGACTAAATCATCTGTTATTTAACTGAAAAATAATGAAATTCTGAAAATAAGAGAAAACTAGCTGAATTGAGTTTATTATTAGGTTATATATAACAGTACAACATAATATATTCGTAAAATATTTGTAAAAACGAACACATCAAAACTATTTCAAATAAGACTAACATGTGAACAAAACAAGGACTCAATGAAAGTATCCAAGTAGTGAAATTGAAGTTCAGACGTGAGCAATGAAAAGCAATTCAGCATATTTAATTGGTCCCTGTAAATAACAAATTATTAATTAAAAATGATTAAGGAGGTTATTGGCTGATGCAGACAAAAGAAAAGTTAGGAGACCTATCTCTTAACAAATGGCCTGCCTGCCCGGCAAGCATAAGGTCATGAGTTCAATCCCCGGTGCCACAAAAAAAAAAAAGGCTCATTGATTTTATTAGGTACTAAGAAAACTTTTTAAAAGGAAAGCTAAAAAACGTTTTTTGCTATTTCCTGATATTTAGTATTCTTATGATAATATCATTTTACATTTCCTGCCATTACATAGAACTATTTTTAATTAGTTTCTTCATTATAACATTTTAAACCATGTGATTCTTTCATTCACTGAGGATGACAGCATTATATAAATACAATGAACAAGTTAGATTTCCTATCATAATGTTATCTACACAATAAATGAGACAGAGACTAAAATTCTTTGACATTTTTATCTGAAAAAAATATGAAAAATACAATTGACAATTATAATTTTTGGACAATATCAATTTTAAATACATATTTTTTTGAAAGTGCAGTCATTTCTCTTACATTGTTTTATACCACCATTGGAACTAGAAGAAAGATGATTTTTCTATGACCACATATGAAGTAAAATAACTGATTAGTGAAGTAATAAATACATTGTTAGATACAAAGACTACAGGTTTTTAACTTTTTAAAATTGAAAAAGAAGTGTATTTAACTGCCAATAAAGGCGATTTTTGAACAGCTTCTAAATGCTGTTGTATTTCTGTCTACCATAAAAGTAAAATACTAGTATATTCTCAATAAAATATAATTATTTAAAAGCTTAATATTTGTTTCCGCTGTGCTAATTTCAGTCATTCAAAACTAGGAAGCAGTTAAATCATTTGGCCAATTTGTTCAATTTTGCATGAAATTGACCAAGGAAGTGGATAATACATCCCAATATAAAGGAGCAACAGCTGATTGTGTACCTTGATTCAGACACATCTTATCTTTACATATGTAATTCATAAGCAACTAATTTCAAGAAAAACTGAAACAATTACCTGAAATAACAAATCGTGTGACTCATATTTAACTGCAATATTATAATGCAAATTATTCAGGAAAAAGTAGAATGTATCTTCCATCTCCACTTCTATAAGTACACTTGAGTAAACTTCATTGCTTTTAAGAGAAATTTCCATATTTAAATAAAAATATATACTGAAAATATTAGGAAAGGTGAAATGCATACCCTAGACTTCTGTCCTATGACTGGATTTCCTCCTCTGTTTTCATGAATGGTTCTAACTTTCACCTGCGGTATCATAATCTGTCATCATGGAAATAGTCACGTATGCCAGCATCCCACTGCTTGTGTTCAATTTGCAAACAGTATGTGAAAGTTTGTCAAATTCATGTGTTTTCAGCATGCTACTTTGTCATCATCTTGCAGGTTAAAAAGCCACCACATCTACTGCTGCAGTTTTCCCAGCAGAAAACAGGTGTGTATTGATTACATTGTCAGCAGGGAAACAACAGTTTTGTGTCTCCTTTACCATGTTTTTATAATGTAAAGTAGCAGCTAAAATATGGCAACAAGCTGATACGTAGTGAACTGGAGGCAGAGTTTCCAGGTGTTTGGGACGTTCTCCGTGTGAACTGGCACAAAGGTTTAATTTTCCTCATTTAATGATAGCATTTTATTTACCGATTCTTTCAGAACATCCTCCATTTTTATAAATATTCTCTCACTTTCCTTGGCCATATATGTGTGTTCATATGTACCTATCTAGTTGCATGTGTATGTGAGATATACATGTATAATATATGAGAAGTATGTGTGTGCAATGGTTAAAAAACTGTATTCTAGAGTATTAGAAATGGTTAGCAAAGGGGTATAAAGCTATACTTAATCTTTCTCTCTCTATGTTTTTATTTGAAACTTTTCATTAAATATATTTTCCTTGAAATTTTAAGGTGGTTTAAGAGAAATATAGGGCTTTTAAATATGACCACTTTGAATCATATTACAGCTAAGAGGATTTTATTCAAGTTAAATTAAATAACATTTGAAAAGTTATAGTGAATTGTTTTTGTCCTTGTATAATCCTAAGATTTATCAATTAGCATATACCTTACCAATGTAACAGTACTATTACAGAGCATAACTTACTGTAATTGGCATTGTACATATAAAGACTTCCTGTTATTAGTGGTCAGGAAAATTAATTTTCTGGAAAAAAGGAAAATATCCGGGGATTTAGCTCAGGGTTGTAAGCGCGTGCCTGGCAAGCATGAGGTCGTGAGTTTGATTCCCAGTACAAAAAAAAAAAGGAAAATAGAAGATTAGAGGTTAACAGAAATTGGCTACATTTAAAAATCTGTTTTATATAGAAAAATATATCTTTAAAATCCATGACTCTCCAATAATAAAATTCATACATGAAAGTATGAATAAAGATTTAAAAAACCAGATAATGTGACTTTAAATTTGTATATTGAGGTTCTTTTGTGGTTTTGCGTATTATTTTCTTAGGTAAGGTAAAAACACAATGCTAAGGTACAAACACAACCTGGACACAATCTTTAAAATATTGTCAACATTTATTAAAATAGCCATATAGCAGAAGGAAAAACAAACTTAGACCTAGAAGTTTAGTTGCTCGACTTTTATTTCTTGTCTACTAAATGGTAGGCAATGGATTAATTTATACTTATTTAAAAAGTGTTTTAGTATTTTTTTTTTTTGCTCAAAAAATGTAGCCTTGTCAATTGGATGCTCTCATATGGGTGACTTTGGTGTCCCTTTTGACATATTCCAATCAAGAGAGTTTTGATGTGGTATTTTTTATTACAAAATGGTAGTGTTTCAGTAATGCTATATAGATCCCTCTTGTAAACTTCCTGTTCTAGTCCTAAAATCAACCATTTATTCATTTATTGAAATTAACCAATGTCTGGATACAAGGCATACTTATTGTTGTTGATGTGTCCTTTTTAGATACTCTCAAGTAACAGCACAAATGTGCATGTGTTTTTACTAACATGTGAATATATACATATTTATATATTCATCTGAATATAATAATCTATGTTCCTATTGAGCTAAACATTAGTCCAAGCTGATGTATCCAATTATAATCCACCACCACATAGATCATTCTAAGTTCCTCTCCTGTTAATGCTGTCTTAATATTGCTTTTTTCTATTTACTTTTATTTATTTACTTTTTATTTGTATTTTTTTCAGTACATAATGTTTATATATCTTGAATGGAGTTGTTATATGTACACAACATATTTTATTCATTTTTATACCATTTCCCTCCCTTCCTTCTCTTGTCCTTGCATCTCTTGATCTCCTTCAAATTTGAGAAAGATCTATCTCCTTACTCTCTATTATCTATCTTTTATTTTGCTCTTTATTTATAATTTGGGTTATATAAGAGAAACAAAGTGGTATTTATGCCTCTGTGTCTGGTTGATTTCCTTTAGCATTATGTTTTCAAGGTGTACTATCACTTTCTTTTTATAAATACAATACTGAATATATTTTCAAATGAACTCCACCCACCAACAATTAACAGCATATAGTAGTGTGTAGTGCAAACACATATCACAATTTATTATTCCATTTTTTAATATTACTTGTCATCATTTTAATTATTACATTAATACATAATAATGGTTCCATAATTTTACTAACATTCCCTTAAACATACATCATTATATCAAACAAAAATTTTTAAAAAACACTTTTCCCATTTATATATTTTTCCAGCTCTTTGATTCTTCTAATAGAATTAAGTTCAAGACTTAATTCTCTATGCCCGAACTTCTTTTAAAATTTCTTGCAGGATAGGTGTACGGATCATTTCGCTTAGATTTTGCTTCTGTAATAAAATCATTTGTCCTTCATTTTTAAGGAAAACATTGCTACATACAGAATTCTAGCTTGCCAGTCTTCTGTAACTGAATTAAATATTGAAAGCTATAGTACTTCTCCTTATATGGCTTTTGGTAAAATCTTAGCTTTAATTCTTGTTCTTATTTCTCTATAGATAAAGTATTTTCTCTGTCTTTTGCTCTGATTTTTTCGATATTTTCTCTCATCTTTCATCTTCTTTTGAATCTGAAAATGCCACCGCATGTGTTTGTGCTTAAGTGTGTGTGCGTGCGTGCGTGTGTGTGTGTGTATCTTAGCCTCCTCTATCTGTATATGATGCTTGTCAAGTTTGGAAAGTTTTTGTCAATCAGTATTTGAAAAGTACATTCTGCTTCATTATCTCTTTCTTCTGGTGTTGAAATTCATACACATTACAAATTTTGAAATTATCCTACAGCTTTTGGATGTTGGTTTATTTTATTAGATTTCCCTTTAGACCTTATTTTATGAAGTTTTAATGAACATATCTCAGACTCCTTGTTTCTTTTCTCAGTTGTCTCTAATCTACTAATAATCCCATCAAAGTCATTTTTTATTCTTCATAAACTATTTCAATTTTTATCACTGTTTATTGATTTGTTTCTTAAACTTTGCATATTTCTACTTATATCAAACATCTGTTCTTACATGTTGTGTATTTTCCCATTAGAAATTCAAAGAGATTACTCATGTTTTTTTAAATTCCCTATTTAATAATTTCATGATCACTGTCATTTCTGAGATAAAGTATGATTGCTTTGTCTCTTCAGACTAAGTAGACTTGTTTTATTTCGCCTTTCAATATGGTTCGTGATATCTTTGTTGTTTTTGAAAGCCAGAAATTTTGTCACAATCATAGGAAGTGAAGTAAATATATATTCAGTGCGAGCATTTGTAATAATAACATCACTAAGAACAGAGCTATGATTAATGCTTTTTGTAGTTATATGTGCCAGATGTTTCAAATTCTATTACAGTTGTTTTTTTCATTCCTTCTGACTTTGATCTTCCCTTAGTACTTCTCAGAGAGAGTGTATCTAGAGCATCCTCAGCTGCAACCAACTGTTTACAGTTGAGGCCTGTTGGCATGCTGGCAAGGTATGTGGGAGGGACAGTGATCTATAATCTTAAAATAAATCTTAGTCTTTTATTGGGTCTGTTTCTCTAGGCTGTAAAATTTACAAGTGTCTCATGAGTAGGATAGCCTTTTTTCCTTTTCCCTTTAATCCCACCCTTGTTTGCAACGTTCCCAATCCATTTCTTTGAAGTACTATACTCTATTGACTATACTTAACTCTCTTCCCTTGGGAGAAAAATGAAATCTAGAGGTCACGAATATGGAAGGAATGATGTCTCCTCTACAGTAAATCACAAGGAAAGGCTTTTTCCTTGGAAAATAGGTCTTGTTTATGGAGAAATTTCAACAAATGATTAGTTTTTTTCCTTTACCCTGGTAAAACCAGGAAGATTTCTATCTGAGATCTTCACCCTTAGAGACACGGCGCCTGGGCAGAAAGCCTTCAGGAGGGCCAAACTGTGGAGAAGGAAGTTCACTGTGAACCTTTTGCCTCTTTGTTTGAATAGATAATCCAGAACACATTAAAAGTTAAAATTGCCCTTAAAGCAGATTTATTATTACACATAGGTAGCAAGGATTTAAAAAAAAAAGAATTAATAATAAGTCAGGCTTCCATGGCTTAGAAAACTGAGGCTGACAATCTTGGCTGTTCTTGCTTCTTTTGCATCCCAGATGAGGGACTTCAAAAGACAGAACATTTCAGGCTATGTAGCTTAGAGTCATATGCCTTAGAGGGGTTAGCCATTAAAACACATCAAATTTGGAGAACAGGACTAAAACAGAGGTTGAGCTATTACGACCATCTTCTTCCTGGTGCGCTCAACAGCTGATCTTCTGATCCATAACCAAGGATAGGGAAAAAGTGGACCAGTCCAAGTTCCCTAACTAACTGTTCTGTGCATGCCCTGCAAAGTGTGTGACATCTAGAGATTGTTATTTCTCACAGCATTCACCATTCACCTCGAATTTAACTAACACTTTAATGTCATTTTCATGGACTCAACTTCGCAAATGATGTAACTCAGAACTCACCTCTTTCTCTAGATTTTAGCTTGGTGGTTTGCCCTGCAGCATTGGTTCTGAGGAGTACAGGAAGATTCCTTTATATTCAGCTTGTACGTCTTTTCGTTATTGTAAAAATGGGAATGATGACCTCCAATTTCCTACATATTAGAACTGAAAATGGGACTCCTATCACATTACTCTTCCTTTCCTCACCAGTGGATTTGTTTGTCTCATTAATTTTGACAGGTTTCTCATTGTACACAAAGATCTTTTATGAGTTATTTGTTTGCAAATATTTCATTAGATTTTTATAGATTTTTCCTAAAACTGTCAGTTTTTAAAATGAGGAACACTTTTTTAAATTTCTGAAAAAAATCAAACTTTTAGGTTTGTTTTGTTTGTGGTTTTGTGTCATATCCAAGAACACATTAAATCTTCATTATAAATATTTTGTTGTATGGTTTCTTCTAGAAGTCTTATCATTTTATTCTTAACTTAAATCACTGAACCATAGCAACATTACTTTCATATGTTGTAAAGTGTTGAACAAGTTTCATTTTTTAATGTTATTACCATTTTTGGTACACTGAACTCTTTTCTGTAGATTCAAATTTTCATTCTTTCTTCATGATACACATTACTAAATAATTCATTTAGTTCAGGTATGTTGGGAAGGAATTCTCTCAGTTTTTAAATATCCATAGAAGTCTTTATTCAACTCTCATTTTGAATATATCTTTGATATAGAATTTTTAAATCATTTTTGTCTTCCTTTTAGTCCTGTGAGGAAAAAGGAATCCTCCTGTGTTGGCGGGAGCGTAATTGGTACAATCACTGTGGAAATCAGTGTGGACATTTCTCAAAACACTAGGATTAGAGGCCTCATGCAATCCAGCTATTCTTCTATTTTCCCAGTTTAATTGAAAATATTGTATCACAGTGACATATGTGCACCCATGTTTATGGTAGCACAATTTGTTATAGCTAAATCTTGGAAACAAACCAAATGCCCAACAACCACAAAATGAATAAAAATGATGGGGTATTTTTACACAATGGAGTATTACTCAGCTATAAAAAAGGATAAACTTAAGGCTTTTATAGGTAAATGGATACAAATTGAGGCCATACTCATAAGTGAAATAAATCAGACTCGCGTGTCTAAACATCATATTGTCTCCCTAGTGTAAGAAACTGAAAAGGTAAATAAGATTCAAAATGTACAATAGCTATTGTGAAAGTGAAAGTGGAAGACACTGCTCAAAAGGGAAGAATAAATGGGGTTGGGGAAAGGAGAAAAGAAAGAAGGGAAAAGGCAATATATATATATAT
>RJWT010043462.1:0-11958 GCA_004365215.1 Cuniculus paca
AATTCTGTTGTTTATTTTCCCCTGACTTCTTTGGGAGCCTAGTTCCTCTCTGACTGTATATTAATTTCTGTCTAACTTAGCTGCCTATAATATTCCCCCCCTCAATAGGTAGCCTTGACTGTGATTAGGGGAAAATAGGCAGTTTCAATCTAGCAGCTTCAAGCTGAGAAGGCTCAGTGTAGGGGATACTGTTCAGGCTTCTTTTCCAGAGACCTAATTAATGTAAGGGGCAGTGGATAGAAGTCATGCTGCAGTTTAGCAGTTATGATCTCCCCTTACAAGGTCGAGCTGGTGAATTCCAGTAAAAGGAGCCTGGCGCATTTGTCATTGATTCCATCTGCATAATCGCTTGGAGTTTGGTAGCCTCTAGGCAAGACTAAACTACCTTTACCAAGAGATTAAAGCACACAACCAAATCATGAGGATTAGAAAGGAAAGGCAGATTGGGGTAAGGAACCACATCAGAACTACTCCTTAGGGACTGGAATAACAATTATAACCAGCTGACTCCCTAGACCTATCTACTGACAGAAGTTACCTATAAGTCCAATATTTCTTTTGAGATATTTTTAATCTGATCTAAATAATTCATCTAAAGAGAACAAATTTCATTTATTAGTGCACTAGTCCCTCCAGTTTTAGCTGTGGGAAGATAGTCTGATGGTTTTGAAGAACAATCTTAGCTATGGAATTTAAGGACTCTTGATGAGCTTTTATAGTTTGACTGTAGCTTTCTAGATTCATTAAACCATGACAGTGGTGGCTACAGGTGTAACCAAAAACTGCTAGTAGGGTTCAGTGATTGGAGCCCCACTTTTATAACTAGTTTTATGACTACTTTTTTTTATACATTTTTGCTTGTAATTATCTGCTGAGTGTTTGAGACTAAGTGAAATTGGAATATGCGGTAATAGATTTAATCTCTTGCTATCTACTAGGTCAGTTAAAGCTCTTCAAGGGTTCATTCTGGAACCATGCGCAGAATCTCTAAGCTGCTCTGTCATTGTCAGCCACCAGGATGGGTCATAGCCTTGCTTCACCTGTGGCTGCCCATATAAGGATGAAAGATGTTTCTCTTTCTTTGTGACCCACCTTTTTAATACACTGGACCTTCTAAAGACCAACAGTCCCCCTGATCAGGAAAGTGGCTGATTCATCAAAGCTGTAGAATCCTGTAGCAAAGATCCTCTCTTATTCTGAGTCCTTGTTGATCTTGGAGGGCCAAAAAATACTGACTGTCCTCTTATCCCAGTTATCTCTTTATCTCTGATCTCCAAACTCGTTATATCTTAATTTTATGACCTTCTCTAGATAGCAAGCACCTTGAAATATGTAATATAACCAATGACCCATTTTTTATACCAATCATGATTGTCTTAGAAGTTGAATCCCTGCAAAATGTTAACAGATAACAATTATAATTTTTTTTAGAGAACTCTTGCAGTCAAGGGCAGTATATCATTTTAACTAATAATTGTGATGATATTATCACATTAGAACTAATTAGGTTTTCTTTTCATCTCTGAAATACATTTAATTGTTCATCTTGATAAAGAGTAACTTTTTAGTCATTTATCTTTATCTAATTACAAGATACTAAATGACATTAATTTCTACCTAAATTTGTTCTTTCACTAGAGTGCCATTTAAGAAGAATGTACTTGCCTATAGATGTACTTTATAGGTTATTAATGTCTAACTAGAGTGACATTGCCTGGACTGCACAGTGTTTAGGTATTTCTAAGTCTTATAACACACCCATAATTACACATAGCAATCACATAAGCAAAAAAAAAAAAAAGGCCTTGAAAAAGTTTCTGTTATCTGGTTGACTGTTTGATATTGAATTGGCATGCACATCTCATCACAAATATTCAGAACACAAATAAGGGAAAGCCAGATGCTTGAGCTAAATAACTTTAACTGGAAGCCATCAGTGTAATAAGGTGTTTTTTTTTTCCAGTTTATTTTCTTTGAAAGGGTACATCTGGGAAACACAAATATAAGACTTAATATACATGAGGTTAGCAATAATTGGTATCACAGCTACATAGAAAACTTCACAAATTTAGTTTCTACTCTTAAGACAAATTTTAGATTCCTTTGATAGATTTGATATGGTATAACTACATTGACAGGAAATAAAGACATCTTTACAACTCTCATAAGTTTAGAAAACAGTACCATTGACCACAAATAGACTTATCACACAATACACAAGTTTATCTCACTTATATAATAGCAAAAATGCTTCTTTAATTAAAACCAACAGATGTAGATCAAGTTTAAGTGTCAAGACCAAATTTAAAGCGATGTCAAACTTTGATCATTTTATATTTAAAATCTAAACATACACTGTAAAAAATTGCATCTATTAGTTACTTTAAGTATATAGTTGCAACTCTGTAAACTTAATTTTAAAGCTTAGACCTACAGTATAGCTTGTTTTTAGATATATACATACATATCTGTCCAAATATATGTTGTCATAAATTAATATAATAGTTGTGTATTTAACCAATCATGAACTGATTATCGAAAACATTATAGGTTAACATTCAAATATTCTTTAACTTTTAAAGCTCACTCTTTAGAAACCAAAAGCCTAATGATGAGGACATAGAAACTGTATTTTAGTAAAATAGAGAATCTTTGCTAGCTTTATAAGTTTAACTAAGAGTATCTCAAAAGTTTAGAAAACCATATTTTTAGACACACTATGCTTGACTTTTTAATTATAGTCAAAAATTATTTTAGATGACTCATCATAATACTTATCACTTTTAAAAGTTTATATATTTACAAATATAATTTTTTTTATTTTAAAAAGAATAAAACCAAACCAAACAAAACAAAACAGAATAAAGCTAATCAGAACAGAACTATGAAAGTGACACAGGACTCCAAAACAAGGCAATAGGGAATCAACAATGGCTACCATAATGTCTCTTGTTTTCTTCAAAATAGCTGTTCATACAAAACAGAACAGAATAAAGCCAATCAAAACAGAACATTGAATAAACCAAAACAATAAAACAGAGCAAAACAAAACAGTGAGAATAATATTGGATTTCAAAAACAAGACAGAAGGAAATCCCCCATATTTGCTGTATTGCACATTGTTATCCTCTTAATAGATACTCAGACTACCAGCCTTAGGCCTGCAAATTCAATCAAACAATACAAGCATTAAGTTGTTTTTGGACCTCAGTTGCTATCAACTCAGTCTGTCCTCCAAACTAGCCAGTTGCTTGTTCACAGTGGCAGGGTGGTGTTCTTGTCACCCAGCTTGCACACCGGCTGGCTCACAAGAAGGGAAAATTGGCTTCTTGTTACTCCTCCCAGGCCCAGTATGGCTTCCACCAACTCACAGAAAGGGCCAATTGGCTTGTTTCTTCTCCAGGACACTGTATGGCTTGTGGTGCCTTACAGGAAGAACAAATTGACTTCTGTATATAATTTTGATCAAAGAAAGGTCTTACGTTATGGTATCCAGACAGTAATGTAAATTTCATTTATAATACTGATTTGTATATTATCTTGATCATCTAAACAACCTGGGTAGAAACATGTTGCCAACTTTAAACACATCTTTACTACAAGGGATTTCAATGAACCTACTGTTAAGCTATATGAAACACAAATGTTTGAGATAAAGTTTTGAGTGTTCGTCTATAAACCAACTTAAGCAGAACTTTTGGATGATAATGTATACTTAAAAGTTAACACACAGACTTATTAACCTAGATCATATATAACTTTTTTGTTATCAAATTTTAAGGCTTTTACTCCTATGTAAGCCTCAAGCTTGTCACTCTTTATCTGGTGATGTTTTAAATGAGTTTGGCTACCCTGAAACCCTGTACAAATGGTTTTCCATGGCAATTACAAAAAGAGCCAGAAAAAAAAGGGAAAAAAAAAGAAGAAATTATTAACCTCAAAAAATACATCTTTCTTAAATGCTTTAACTGGTTATTTACACACCTTAAATGGACAGATGACTAAACACACAAACACACAAAACAGTTATTTTTAAATCCTAGTATATGTGCAGATGGATCAGTCAAATTCATTTATAACAACCTTTTTACAGATTTTTATGTTTGTATGTATAAAACGATCAATCAGAGCTTTTTTATCGGTCACCAATTAACAGAAATATCTTGTAGTAAGAATAAGAGGGGAAAAAACCCTTTTACAACTGTGAAACAAAGACTAGTTAAGAAGGGACCTAGGCTGATGGTTTATCCTATTGGAATAGTCAGCTACACAGTCTTCTCGCTGTTGTTTTGATAGCAACAGTTGTTTCAAAGCCACAACTTTTGGACAAAAATGGCTGTTTTGATAACTAGCTTCTCTTTAAACAGACAGATCATTATAGGTAATTCAGAATTTTATTTTCAGCGAGTGTTCAGGTCATGTTAGGGTGTAGAAAGAGACTAGATGGCATTCACTGGAGCTAAGTATGTACTCCAGAAGGTGGGGAAGAAGTCCTGTTAAGGTCCCAATCGGTCCTCCTGCAGATGTCTACCCATGACACTTTCTTCTCATTTTGAAAAGAAGTGAGTAGAGAGAAGGCAACCCTATCACTCTGTGTCCAATCTAAGCCATCCTTTACATCAGTGGTAATGAACCTTTAGAACTATAAATGATACAAACAGCATGCAGTGGTATGTGTGCCATGGATTTGTCACCCCATCCAGTGCTGGCAGTGGTGAGCTAGAGGTGTAAGGAAGAGGCCAGAACCAGGTTAGCCACTCTTATTGTGTACCTCAGTCCCCTTCCTCAAGATCCTGTGACCCTTGGATTATAGTTAATATAGGCTTTTTTCAGTTGTTGGTCTGACAAGATATTCTGGAAAGAAATCAGTGCAAGAGAGAGGCCATCCTGTGGAGACTGGGACTTTGCCTATCTTTCAAAATACCTACTGCTGTTTAAAACTAATGGTCATAATGGTGCCTGAGAATGTTTTTGTTCTATTAATGAACTCATCCATGCTATAAAAGCCAGTCAGTGTGCCCTGCACCCATATCCTCAGACACACCCAAGAGCATGAGCTGCATTTTTTTTCTCTCTTTTTTTTATTTTGAAGAGAATATAACCAAACAAAATAAAAGAGTAGAGTCAATCACAACAAAACAATGAACATGGTACATGACTTGAAACCAAGGTAAAAGGGAATCAATAATGGCTACCATAACGCCTCTGGTTATCTTCAAAGTAACTGTTCATACCATTAGGCATAAATAAAATCAAACAAAATAGAACAGAATAAAACCAGTAAAAAAAAATGAAAGCAATACAGAACTTCAAGATAATAGTAAAACAACAGTGGCTACCATAATGCTTCTTGTTATCTTCAGAGTAGTGGCCTATAGCTTCAGACATAATATAATCAACACAGACTAGAGTAAAACCAATCAAAATGAAACAATGAAAACAATACAGGGCTCCGAGACAAGATAATTGGAGATCCACGATGGCTGCAATTATATATTTTGTTATCTTTGAAATAGCTATCTATGCCATCAAGTATAATAAAATCAAACAAAACCAAACTAAATGGAACAATGAAGACCATGCAGGTTTCAAATCATAATATATTCACAATGGCCACGGCCTTCCCTTTTTAGATAATTCCTCCTCTTTCACTTTCACAATATGTATTGTGCATTTTGGATCCCACTAACTCCTTTAGTTTGTTATACTAGGGAGACTACACGAAATTCACCCATGTAACTCTGAACCATTGCATCCATAAGCATGATCTCAAGTTGTACCCATTGACCCAAAAGAGCTTTGAGGTTATCTTCCTTTATAGCTGAGTAGGTTTCTGTTGTATAAAATGCCATGTCTTTCTTATCTGTTCTGCAGTTGATGGGCAACCTACTCCTACTTTTTATCCTTATTCCCTGTCACATAGGGCATTGTTCTCTCTCCTTCAACTTCAGACTATGAATTTTCTTTCTAGTTAAATGTGTTTCTTGTATAAGCATATTGATGGATCCTATCTCCTGATCCACTCTGCCTGTGTTTCTATTGGTGCATTGAGGCCATCTGCATTAATGGTTATGACCATCTCACACTACATTGTCTCTGCCATGCTATTTTCCTGCCATTGGCTCCTTATTTTTCCCCTCCATTCAATTGTCTGTCCCCTCTTGATGGTCCCCCTCTGCCGCTGTTCCTGAGACCACAGTCCTTTTTATCTCTCTCTAGAATGTCCTTTAGTATTCTTTGTAGGGTTAGTTTGGTGGTCATGAATTCCTTGAGTTATTCTTTGTCCTGGAAGTTTCTTGTTTCTCCATTAATTTTGGAAGAAAGTTTTGCAGCATACATCAATCTGGTTTGGAAGTTGTTTTCTTTCTGGACTTGCATTACTTCACTCCAGCCTCTTCTTGACTTGATGGTTTGTGTTGAGAAGTCTGTCATGATTCTGATGGGTTTTCCTTTATAGGTGATCTGTTTTTTCTTTTTCTCTAACAGCTTTTAATATTCTGCTCTTGTGTTGAATTTCTGGGATCTTGGTTATTATATGTCTGGGTGCAGATTTGTTTTGGTTATGACTAGCTGGAGTTTTATATGCCTCACTTATTTGAATGTCACTTCCTTTTCCATGCTTGAGAAGTTCTCTGAAGTTACTTCTGTAAATAGACTTTTTATGTCATTTGTGTTGACTCCTACTTTTTCACTCACATCTTTTATTCTTAAGTTATGGTTCTTTGCATTGTCTTGTAGCCATTGAATTGTTACTTCCTGGTTCCTTGTTATTTTTAAGACATCTTTCCTTTCATGATCACAAGCTGCAAACCTGTCTTCAAAGTTTGAAAGTCTAACTTCAGTTTCTTACAAATGGTTTTTCCAGCTTTTAATGGAGTTTTTAATTTCCTGGATATCACTTTGAATTTGTTTCATGCATTCGAACTCTCTCTTATACTGTTTATTCATGGTTTCCCTCATTTTCCTAGGCTCCTCTAGTTTTTTTATTTATGTATTCTTTAGAGATGCTTAGCAACTCTTTTATTATGTTTTTCATTTCTTCTTTTATCTGAGGTAGTCTTTCTGTTCTAATTTCTTTTATAGCCTCATGAAGTTGTTTCTTTACTTCAGTTGACATTGCTTCAGACATTTCAGGTGTGTGACTCCTGATCTCTTCCATGTTTATATCGCCTGGACTTGTGCTGCTTGGGTTGGATGCCAAAGACTGCCTTTTCCTTCTTCATCTTGACATATTCCTGGGTTCTTCCAGACACATGGGTAGTGCAGTCCCAGGCACTTCCTGTATTGGCTATAATTTCTCTGAAGCAAGACTGTTTGGTTTTTCTAGCCAGTGCGGGTTGCAGATATCTGATGGTGGTTCTTGGGTGCGAGGGTCAAGGCTGTCTGTTGATTTTCCCCTGCCTGGGCTGGCTCCTCTATAGCTGGTGGAGTGCATGCAGGGGTAGGGCCACCCATGCTTCTGGACTGAGCTGGGTACTGGCCCACAATGGTCCGTGGAGTGTGCGTGGCTTTGGAGTTGGCCAGGGCCTTCAGACCTGAGCTGACATGGACTGTACATGATGGCCTCTGGAATGCATGTGGGGGTGGGACTCAGTTCAAGCAATTTCCACAGGTCTGCACCCAACTAGAAGCTGCTGGAGGAAGCTGGCAGCAGTTTTGGTTCTGGGCTTATCCTGCCCACTCCAAAATGGCTCCTGGCCAATTGCTCTCTCTCCTGCAGAAGGACTAAGTCCTCTGCACTCACTGCCAGCCAGTGCAGTCTTCCACATCCACTGCTGTCTTCCACTGCTGCATCTTTTTGCAGAGCCCTCTGGGGTCAGTCTCCAGCAGCCACCATTACTGTGACCACATGTTGCCAGGTTCCAGAAACTCCTCTCACATGGTGATTCCAGCTCCAGGCTAAGGAACTGCCAGCTACCACTTTCTTCTTCCTTTAAATTTTTCTTTTCACTCTCTCTGTGGGCTTCAATTCATGTTTTAGATTCTTTCGGGGTCCAGGGGACCCACTTCCTTCCTTCCTGTCTTCCCCATGATGCTATATTCCATCATCTGGACTGTGTCTCTCAGAGAGACTGTTTACTCTGCTGCTTACTGTTCTGCCACCTTCCTGGAAGTCTCATGAGTTGCATTCGTGAAAGGAGGGAGAAACAAAGAAAACTAAATTCCAGGTCTTCTTAAGAGTTGAAAGGCTGATAAATTTGGACTCAAACATTTATATTTATTTTTGACAGCTTGAGAGTTAAATCTAGACAAGTTTTTAAGAATATAGCCTAGAGATAAGTGAAGGTCTCTGTAAGGTTCACAGGGAGGGGGAAACTCACCATTCTGAAAATTCAATGCTAGAGTCAGAGAACCACCAAGAAGAAAATTAATTCAGATCTAGCAAGTTAGATTAACTAGCAAGTTAGATTAGCTAGCAAATTAATTTAGAACTAGCAAGTTGGGTTAATTTAGAACTGGCAAGTTAGAACTAAATCCTAACCATCTCAAGGGCAGAAAGATGGTCAAGACCAAAAGCTTTACCAGGGTGGATCTCCAGTCCTTAGCAAAATATACCTCCAAAAACAAAAGCTGCAATTGATTCCAACATACTCCCAAGCAGAAAACCAACAGTTGAATAATCTGCATGATTGCTTTTTTAACTCTGTGCAAGAGGACAAGAGATAATGAGAAGGGAAATCAAAGGACAGATAGATGTTCCTTTAAACTTTATTGTTTAGGGCTCATATATGTGTGTGATTTTAGAAATAGCTTTCTTTAGTGTCATTCAAAGATTGGTTCCTTCCATGGTGTCTCAAAACGAGGGTCTCTTGTTAATTGCATAGGAAAGCCCTGCCCAGGCACCAGATTAACCAAAGCTCTCATATGTGCCTTACTATATGATCATGAGTTTTTATTTCCTTCCAACTCAGGGATGAAGTCTACAAAGGAATGCTTGTCTTTGGTGCCCTTGTAGATGAGCACTCATTTTCTGGGGGCTCAGGAGCTTCCAATTGGAGAGGAAAAAATATTTTCAGAATTGCATACAGACACGCATTACCATTTCCTGACTCACATTGCTGACAGAGATTAAATTCCAAAATCAATTCCCTTACCTCAGACACACCCAAGAGCATGAGCTGCAAAACAATTAGAAATTCAAAAATCCATTCTGAAGAGCTGTCTAAGAAAAGACAGTAAGGCATCTTATAACCACCAAACAAGTTAAGAAAGGAATAAAAGTAAATTTAGAAACCTGTGTAAAAGTTAATCTAAATGAAGCACATACAAAACAGGAATACAAGGCCCTGCCTACAAAATTAAAAATGTCCCATCAAAGAAACCCAAATATGAAGAGGTCAAAATCTCCCCATGCTCTCAATTTAAATCTATCATATTTTTACAAAAAAGAGAAAAACATAAGCAACAGACAAACAAAAGATGACAATTTTTGATTACTTAAACAAGTCACAATCCAGAATCCCATTGAAATATCTCAGATGTCATAAAACAAAAGGAAACTCTTACCTCCTTCCAAATATCTTGGTGGGACCTCCAAAATGACAAAGGAGAACTATAACTCCCAACCTGCTACATATCAGATGTGCCAAGTTCATATCCCCTGAAATCAAAGAATGAATTCTAAGAGACAATGGGGTTTAAGAATAGGAAGTGTTTATTAAATATAGCTCTTGAGAGATAGGACAGGTCCCAAAAGTGGGTTGCTCCTGAGGCCTTTTTTTTTTTAATGGAAAAAAGGTAAAACAAAATTTCTATAACAAAATAATAGGAGAACAACAATATTTAATGCATCACATGTTATTATCTTTAAACAGTTGCTCAGGGTACAAGATATGGGCATAAATATTTCTCCAGTTGATATTAGCACAAATCTTTCTTTTTAATGAACTAAGAGACATTAATAGTATAACTGACTTGCATTTTTTTCCCTTTTCCCTACTGTCCTTTCCCCTTTCACCCATCCTAGTTCTTTTTTCCTTTTTAACTATTTCTTCCCATTTCACAATATCTATTGTATATTTTAGAACTTATTTAATCTCAGTTTCTTACACAAGGGAAACAATACTATGTTTACACATGTGAGTCTAAGTTATTTCACTTATGAGTATGGTCTCAAGTTGTGCCCATTTACCTATAAAACTCTCAAGTTTTTCCTTCTTTATGACTGAGTAGTACTCCATTATAGAAAATGCCACATCTTTTTATCCATTCCTGAGTTGATGGGCATTTGGGTTGTTTCCAAGATTTAGCTATTACAAATTGTGCTGCTATAAACATGCATGCATATATACTGCTGTGGTACAGTGTTTTCAATTCTTTTGAGAAGATACTCAGAAGGGAAATAGCTGGGTCATAACCAGAACCTCTAACCCTAGTTTTTTGAGGAATCTCCACACTGATTTCCGCAGTGGTTATACCAGTCTACACTCTCACCAACCGTGAAGAAGAGCTCCTTTGTCTCCACAGCTCCTCCCATATTTGTTACTGGTTGCTTTCTTGATGGTCACCATTCTTTCTGGGTGACATAGAATCTCAGCGTTGTTTTAATTTGCTTTTCTCAAATGACTAGTGATGTTGAACATTTTTTCATATATTTACTTGTCATGTGCATTTCTTCATCTGAGAAGTGTGTATTCATCTGAGATGCCTATTTTTGGATTGAGTCTTTGAATTTTGGGGGTCTGATTTTTTTTTCAATTCTTTGTATGTCCTATGTAGAAGTACTTTGTCTGAGGGACACTTGGCTAAAATTTTTTCCCACTCTATGGGTTTTATTTTCACTTTATTGGTGATTTCTTTTGCTGTGCAAAAGAATTTTAATAACATGACATCCCAGTTATTTTTTGAAGTATTTCCCGTGTTTTGTTTATAAGCTCTCTACATCTATGTCTTCAAGATTTCTACCTACTTTCTCTTCCAGTAGATTTAGTATTTCTGTTTTAATATTTAGATCTTTGATCCATTTTGACTTTAGTTTAGTGCATGGTGATAGATATGGATCTAGTTTTAGGCTTCAGCATGTAGAGAACCAGTTTTTCCATCATTATTTATTAAAGAGGCTATCTTTTCTCCAGTGAACATATTTGGTTCCTTTGTCAAACATAAGGTGTCTGAGTGTGTTTGTAGTTCTGTCTGCATCTTTTAATCTGTTCCACTGGCCCTCAGGTCTGAATATTTATTTATTTATTTATTTATTTATTTATTTATTTATTTATCTATTTATTTATTTTTGCCAATATCATGCTGATTTTATCACAGTAGCTTTGTAGTATAATTTCAAGTCAGAGATTGTGATGCCTCCTGCCCTGCTGTGGTTACCCAGGATTGACTTTGCTATTCTAGGTCGCTTGTGGTTCCAGAAAAATTTTAGGAGCATTTTCTCTAGATCTGTGAGGTATGCTAATGATATTTTGATTGGGATTGCATTAAATCTGTATAACAATTTTGGAAGTATGGTCATTTTCACTATGTTGGTTCTTTCTGTCCATGAGCAAGAGATATCTTTCCTTTTTCTGATATCCTCTTCAATCTCCTTTTTCTGAGTACTGTAATTTTCAGTATATAGATCCTTTACATACTTTGTCAGATTGATTCCTAAGTATTTCATTTTCTTGGATGCTATTGTGAAGGGTGTGGTTTCCCTAATTTCTCTCTCAGTGAGTTTGTTGTTTGTGTACAAGAATGCTATTGATTTTTGAGCGTTGACTTTGCATCCAGGTACATTGCTGAATTTGGTTATTAAATATATAGGTCTCTTGGTGGAGTTTTTGGGGCCTTCCATGTAGAGTATCATGCCATTTGAGAATGACAATTTAACTTCTTCCTTTCCTATCCTTATTTCTTTTATTTCTGTCTCTTGTCTAATTGCTCTGGCTAGTATTTCCAGAACTATAACAAATAGGAGTGATGATAGTGGACATTCTTGTCTTGTTCCTGATTTTAGAGTGAAAGCTTTCA